>JAYMTP010001453.1:0-23988 GCA_036897365.1 Geranium brycei | reverse complement strand
ATAAAATTTGAAAGTGAAATATTTAAATGACTAAAATACCCTTGTATTTAAAAAATATAAATATGAAAAAAAAATCATTTGTTTAACTTTTTTTTTAAAATTTTTTTTTATGGAATAAATAATAAAAACTGATTTGAATATTATTTTCTTTTTTTAAAAAATTTAAAATTAAAAAACGTTGTTAAAAGTGGTTTTTTATTTTCAATAATTTTTATGAAAAAACCATTTTTTTTAAAAAAAAATAATTTTGAAATAAGTGTTTTATTATTTATGTGATAAAAAAAAATTTAAAAGATATTTTTAAAATTTTTGAATTTTTTAATATAGGGGTATTATGGACATTTTACATTAAACTTAATTTTGTGAAGGACGGTGCAACTAACTAAAACCTTACAGTGGTGACGTGCAAAAAAAAATAGATGATAATGAGATGTAAAATTTGAATAGAACAAGATAGTGATCATGAATTTTTCCTAGAATAAATAATGCTGAATTTATGTGATTTTACTACTAATTTATTCAAACGGTTCCCAATTCTAATGTATCTGAATATAATATTGACGATATTAAAAGGAAATGTACTTTTATATTTGATATTTGAATTAAAATAAGATTTAGACTAGCACAAGATCCCATAGCGGTTCCGGGATCACCAAACCTGCAAACAAAAATAAAGTAAATAGAAAAGGGAGGTTTATTGATGGTGTTGTCCATATAGAGCAATCATGCATGTCATTTACAAGTCACAGCTTTCGACAACCTTCTCTTCTCTTCTCTGCTCACACACTCCAATGAATATGAATATTCTAGTACGCTATTCATATCTTATTGATTGTGGTATTAAAGAAGATATGTCATTGACATTAATAAGTAAATAAGGCAGTGGATTTAGAGTTTTGACCTTTACTTTGGTTTTACTCGTGGAAATGCGGTTATTATAATGAGGGGGAGAATCTACTTTACATTTATGATGGATAGTTAAAAATGAACATGTAATGTAGCCAGCTATGTGGCTTCTAGCATCAGCAAGAGCATGTTCTAGATGATGAATGGATAGGCGAGGCGTGGCGTGCGTGGCAATGATGATGACCTCCCTCCCTCTCCCTCTCTCTCTCTCTTGGTTTGCATTCTAAATTGACTTCAATTCCATGCTCCACTTTCATCCAAATTAATACATCAACCAAATTTTAGTTACACCTTCCCATATCTATGGTAATTATATATGCTAATTCTGATTTAGGGTTGACAACAGGGCGAATTCGGATGGATTCACTAAACACTCATCAAGTTCAAAGTTTTTTCTTTTTTAAGAGTCACAATAGTGCAAACTCGAACAGATTTAATCATTCAAATCTCATTTAGATTCGAAAATTGTTGCTCTCAGTTTCATTCTTGAGGGCAAATTTATTAAAAGGTTACTTTTTTCTTCTACCCGATACACACAAAGTAAAAATGAGTTCTTACATATTAACTTGTTATATTTAGTTTAAATTTTCAATGAGCTTCTAAACGCAGGACAAAGTTCACTTGGGTAGGTCCAAAAGGTTTGACTCACTCAAATTCTCTTTTTTCTCATATTTAGTCGCAATTCAATGCGCTAAAGGGAGGAAAGGAGAATTTAGTCGAACTGAAAACAATAATTTAAATTATTTATGTTAGGACGACAAAATTTTAAGTGTACCTAAATGATCAGTTGCATGACACAACTTTATACATTTCTAAACTTAACTTTTTTTAACAATATCATAGAGGAATATTATGCATGAAAATATAGTTTGTTGTCATGTTTCTTAGCAAACTCATACATCCGAATCAAATCTTTAATGAAATGAGGTCGAACAACACATTGAAAACCTAACTCGTCTACTAAAAGTCAACACTTTGAAGGGTAGTTGATTTTGCAAATCTAGGATGTTCATGGTCTAAATATGGGAAAAGTAAATTCAAAAACTAGCTAGTTCAAATATGATTGTTTTGAAATAGATATATCATATAATGTTGTATAAATATTTTTTAATATTCTTTTCAGAAACAAATTAATTGTTAAATAAGAATAAAATCATTCTACACAGTCAAATAAATGTAAGCATCTAAAAGTTAAAATAACACATATTTTTAATTTATTATTATTTCTCTCTTTTGTAAAAGTCAAATAAACACTCACTCTTTTAGAGTACAAACAACCCAATATTGTAACTAGGGAGATTATTTCAACTTATTTGATGAGTGATTGTGGAAATGAAATAAACCTAATGGATTTGAGTTGGTTTGATCCACACTAATATGTTTCTTCACAAAACCTTCACCTCATTGGAACCAAATGTCTACATCCATTTTAGTGGGTGGTTGCACTATCATTTGAATATACCATTTAATGGACAACAAATTTTCCTTCCTTTAAACGCTCACTTCCATTTTGGATCATTTAATGATGCAATCAAAACGCAATAACCTCAAGATTAGGGGTGCCCATGGTTCTGGAGCCACACCTGAAACTGATTCGTGAGAAAATGAATCGGCTCTAATTACGTAGGTTTTAGACAAATTTAAGCCTGATTTATATTCAAACACATTAAATTTGTAATTATAAAAAATACTTACGAAAATTATTTCAACCCAATAAAAATATAAAATTTGAAAACAAAATAAAAATAAAAGATGAATAGCACATGTAAGTGGGTGAGAGGTGGGCGCGTGGCGAAGTAAACCGGTTCAGTTTCTACTGGTTAAGCAACTGTTCTGAGTTTTGAAAATCAAAATCGAAGTAAAATTAAATAGTTTTCTGGAATAAAATTGAAATATTAACCATAATTCAAAATCATATGTTGTAATTATGCTTGGGGACCAATTCCGGCCTAAAACACTCACCCTTGCTCAAGAATACCATCGTTTATTTTGTTTAATTATTCATGAAAGCCGACTATTTTTAATGTCAATAAATTAGAAGAGAAAATAATGAGCTGTCATTTTCACTCACCTACAAAAATAATTAGTAGTAGAAGCTGCAGCAGCAGCTGTTGAGGGCTTCCAAAATAGTCTTTTTTTGGAGCGCGCAAACACACACACATCCTCCAAAGCAGTTCTCATGCTCTCATTTTGCAACTGTCTGTCTCCCAACTCAAATAATTTAGATTTAATTAACGAAATTACCTAAAACACCCTGTCTTTCAGCCACCCACCCGAAATAAAATTAAACAAAAATACCCCGACAAGGCGACAACCCAACCGAAAGCAAGGGCAATTGCGTAATTACAGACAATCATTATTCTCAGTCGCGCACGTCATTCATAGGAGTGAGCTTAACTATCATTGAGAGTCGTGCTCTCGCTCGCCAAAGACTCGCCTTCACCACTCTCTTCCTCAGTATAAATAAATACATTTTTCGTTTTTAGAGACTCAGTAAACAGAACGAGACTTTGCTGTTGCTATCTATTTGAAAGAGTATCCGCAACGGCCACTTCTCTCTTTTTCACGTACCTACGGAATCGGCAAAAGCATAGAAATCGCGTGCTCTGTTCGTTTCCGGCTCCGAGGGAGCTCTCGCGCAGGTCCTCCATGGCGCTTCGCTTTGGGCTTTTCTTCTCCGTCTCTTTTCCCCAGGCAAGCTAGCTAGCCCACACTGCTCTGCTTCTGTTTTTTTGGAGGAATTTCTATTTGGCTCTTAATTTTGTTATCGATCAAGTTTTAGGCCACTGGATTGGAGTTCAATTCGAGTATCTCTGCATTTGAGTCAATTTTCGTTTTCATTTCAAGGATGATGAGAAAGTGTGAGAATTTGGAAAGCATGTCCTTTTTGGAATCTTCCATTCCATTTCATGTTTCGCTTCTCTACATGCAGACTCCTTGATCTGTACACCCATGGAACTAGTGACTCGCAATCTGTTTTTCTCTCTAGCTATTTTGGCTTAGTTTTCGTTTTCAATAATTTCTCAGCCGCCAAACGGGACCTGATCAGGTCCTTAGCAATTCAGAATTTCTGTTCAATTCTGATTTCCTTGCGAAGGAGAGTCTGTTGTAGCTAATGCATTTGGCTTCTCCTTCCAACTTCGTGCTGTGTTAGTTTATTCTATAATGGACTCTACTCGGCCGATTATTGTCAAATAACAGAAATTCAGCTCTCTCGCGGTCAAATTGACTGAATCTTGATAGTTGCATGTGCAGGTTTTGTTCATAACTTATATAGCCAGCGCAGAGAGTTCTATTTCTCGCCACCTGTTGGCGTCCAATGCTTTAACAAGGTGAGGCCTTGTATCAGGAAGAGGAGAATGTGAATCCACTTTTTGTTACTGCTATGCATATATTTCGAACCTAATTTATGATATTTTTCTTCAAAATTCTTATATGGAGAAGCTTAGTTTCTGTTGTCATTCAAAAACCATGCCTTCCTGATTTGACTTATAGTTTACCAGTGTACCTGTTTATGTGGATATGGGTATGTATGTTGTAGTCATTCCCTGACTGTGAATGATTTTTTACCAATGCATTTATCTGTCCCACTTAACTTTGCTAATGATGATTCTTAAGGTCTATACTTTCCTCTGTCTGCAAAAATAATTACAATATTCTTTCTTCTAACCTCTTATTATTGGATTAGCCAATTTTTTACTGCTAGTAAGAGGAAAGCTTAGTTTTGGCACATATTATCAAGTTTAAGGGAATTAACTTGGGATATGCAATATGCCCCTACAGTGGTAGTTTTGCAATTATATGGAATGTTCTTATTGTTTAGACTATCAATAGTAACTTGGTTGGCATCATAAAGTTTATATCCTCTTCCCCAAATTAGTATCATGCTTATATATAGCTCAACATCTTTTCTTATTACCAAATTTTCTCTCTTTCTTCCTGTTGTTGTTTAGGGAAAGACATACTGAAGGATATTGTGCTATGTATGACATTTGTGGACAGCGTAGTGATAAAAAAGTGCTCAACTGCCCTTATAGTATTCCATCTGTGAAGGTAAATATTACAGGGACATGGGAATCTCCTTCCAATAAATTGTTGGTAGCATCAGAATACAGAATCTCACACTATTATATTGAGTGAACTGTTAATCAGAATCAACTTCTAATTTTTTTTCTTCTGTTTTGAAAGGGGTTAATGACATTAAATCTATCTGTTTCAGTTATTTTGTTACTGTACCATCATGCTATACATTAGTCAGTTGGCTCATGAGCAGATAAATCTGTGTTTCTGGGTCTGTTCATTATAGGTTTATATTCTTTTGTTATTAGTATTGAGAATATTTTATTCTCATATTATTTTGTGTTTCTCAGCCCGATGATCTGTTTTCATCAAAGATTCAAAGTTTGTGCCCAACAATTACTGGCAATGTTTGCTGTACAGAATCTCAGTTTGATACATTACGGGCGCAAGTCCAACAGGTAAACTTGCCCATCAAAGCCTATACTGATTATGCACTCCAATTGATTAATATTTCAGTTTATGCACTCCTATGCAGGCAATTCCTTTTCTAGTTGGCTGCCCAGCTTGTTTGAGAAACTTTCTAAATCTGTTCTGTGAGCTTACCTGCTCGCCAAATCAAAGTTTATTTATCAATGTGACCTCAGTTGCCAAGGTCAAGAATTCTCACAGATTCTTTCTGATCATATTGTAAATGTGCTTAATTGTTTTCACTTGTACTATGGACTTTATTTACAGTTGTATTTACAAATGCATGGCAGGGTTTGATTAGAATTTTAAAACTTTTTTCAGGTTAATAACAATCTGACAGTGGATGGGATTGATTATCTTATAACTGATGCTTTTGGTGAAGACCTATACAATTCTTGTAAGGATGTGAAGTTTGGTTCCATGAATACACGGGCTATGGATTTTATTGGTGCAGGTGCTCAAAACTTTAAAGGTATATATGTAATTAAGAAGTTATGGCCTAAAGTTTCTCTCTCTCTCTCTGCCATATTCATCCTTCATGAATGTATCTATTGATTTTCCCTGGCAATTAACGTAAACACCTTCATTATTGGAAATACTCAGTCCCCTCCTTCGAAAGTAATGTAAACATCAGATACGTGGGAGTGCAATTTCCACTTCAAAAGATGGATATTATGTTCGTTTTCTAGAAGTTTTGTCATGTTCAGTAGACTTGCTAAGAGAGAAATGCTTGATTCTCCTCCATCCTAGGTAACTTAAATGTCTGGTGCCTGGGAGTGTGCTTTCTTGAACTTATATCATGATCAGTAGACTTACTTTGTGATTGGAAACGATTTTGAACTGTATCTGTAACCAAGATGTAACTGTCATCACTGCTAGTAGAAAATCATAGATGGTTTCGTATCGCATATATTGTTTCACAAGAACTTTGGTTGGAGATCTGTCTGCAAATTGTGCTAAAAAGAAAGTAATAAGCTTATTCAAAATTTAGGGTTGACGTGCTTATTTGTTTGGGCAGAGTGGTTTGCTTTCATTGGTAGACGAGCGACCCCTGGTATCCCAGGTTCCCCATTTGCTATTACATTTCGGTCCAGTATTCCCACTTCATCTGGAATGAAACCTATGAATGTGTCCGCTTATTCTTGCGGTGACATCTCAATGGGTTGTTCTTGTGGTGATTGCCCTTCATCCCCTGCTTGCTCTAGCATACCTCCTTCTCCCCACAAAGAGGATTCTTGTTCGATGAGAATTGGGTCACTTAAGGTGAGAGATTGTTCAGGAGAAGGTTAAACTCTTAGCTTTTGATTTTCTTGCATACTGAATGGAATAAATTTTGTTAAATATCTTTGCATTCCATACGTTCCCACTGATAGGGTCTTATTGTCTGAAAATTGCAGGCCAAATGCGTTGACATCGCTATAGCTATCCTGTATATTATATTGGTTTCTGTTTTTCTTGGATGGGGTTTGTTTCATCGAAAAAGAGAAAGGGATCCAGCATCTAGACCGAAATCATTTCTTAATTCCAGGAATGGTAACCAGCTCCACTCTGTTGGCAGGCAAAAGGAAGACAGCCTCCCCATGCATGTACATGTTGAGTAACTATCTATATAATCAAATTACATTAGTGATAGATCAATTATTCAATCAAGATAAAAGGCAAAACTAAGTTGACGGGTCAAGATCCTGATAATCACCAATTTTTTCTTCAAGATTCTTATCTCTAGTTCTATATAGGTTCATCACATCGTCACACCGTTCAATCATAAAAATTGTATTTTTCGCCAATTTGAATTTTGGGGCCTTCCACCAAAACTCTTTTTTCTTTTTCTTAGCTTCGTATGATCTACCTTTCTCGGGTCAGATTAAGCCAGCATATTATTTGTCTAATGTGAGGTATATTTTCCTCCATTTCTTCGGTTAACAGTTTAGAATTTGAATTTGGTGGAATCTGTGTATGATTTAACTGCCAGTGCCATAATGTTTTGCTTTTTGGATTTGACTCCAACCATTGTGGGATTACTTTTATTTCCTTCCAAACAAGTGGTTGCAAATTCAAATGATAATCACATTTTATGTCTCTCTTAAATTCTTTCTTTTGCATGACCAACTCTCTCCTTTTGGTTATTTTTCTCATGAGTTTCTCTTTAATTGCTGATTATTAGATGTTTGAGGATGCTCCTCAGATCAGACATGGTGTCCAACTTTCAATCGTGCAAGGATACATGTCAAAATTTTACAGGTCAGTGTCTGCACTATTTTCCATACAGTTCATCAGAAATGTTATTTCTTTCTAACTTTGTTGGTAGCATATGTTCAGGAGGTATGGTACATGGGTTGCTAGAAATCCAACTCTTGTGTTTTGCTCGTCCTTGGCTATAGTTCTTCTACTCTGCATAGGTTTAGTTCGTTTCAAGGTGGAGACACGGCCTGAGAAGGTATATGTGGATACTTTATAGCTTTACATAAGGTTATATGAGAACATAATGGTTGATTCACTTTGTACCACTGTTCTTGTATCAAATTATTATAGCTTCAAGTTAAGGGAGACTTTTGAACGTCATTATTTTACTATGTTGCCTCTACTGAATCATTTCCTCGAGTGCGACAGTTGTTGATTAGAATATGATAAGACTTGAGAGAAATTTCAAAGGCTAGAGACTTGGCTATGTTATTATAATTTTCAAAGGTCAGTTAGGATTTTTGGCCTATTGGTCAAAGAGAGCACTCACCTCTAAGAGGTCTAGTGTTCAATCCCTATTGTGGTTGCTCGCATGGGAGTAGGTTAGTGTTTGGGTTTGTGGTTGGTGATGAGGAGGGCTACCCCTTGGGTAACTCATAAATTTATTTAAGAATAAATTATGACTTTCTGGAGATCACTGATATGCATTCGGGGGTTGTAATTAAAAAAGTACGTCCAGAATGCTAATTCTGGAACAATGGGGGTTCATTCAATTTTCCCCTGAGACAGTATAGTTTGTAAATATGTCCATTTGACTACAGAATTATGTCCATTATTTAACACTAACTAATTTTTTTTATTGATTTTCTTACATATCAATTATGCTTTAACACTTAATCTTTCAGCTATGGGTAGGCCCTGGAAGTAAAGCTGCAGAAGAGAAACAGTATTTTGATCACCATCTGGCACCCTTTTACAGAATTGAGCAGGTCTCTGTTAACTTATTTTGTTCTTTGTGTATCATTTACATAATTCCTTCTTGGCACAAGTTTATTTTTTCTCGCTCAGTCAATAATTCAGCGGAACTCTGATACTAGAAGTTGAAAACAGAATTCAAGCTTAGAGGGCTTTAATTCTGTTTACAACCATTTACAAATATGCCAGGGAACCAACTCGCATCTTCATTTTGTTAATAGCTGTACTGGTCATTTTGTTAATATCTGCCGTTTCCATTATAACTAATATATCCTGATCTTAAAGGTAGTTAATGTATCTCATATTTTCAGCTCATAGTTGCCACAATTCCAGATGGTAATGGCACCTCTTCAAGTATTCTGACAGAAGACAATATCAACTTACTTTTTGAAATACAAAAGAAGGTATGTCCTGTCTACAACTTCTAAATGGTCCATGAACCATCAACATAATGACCAATTAATCCCTGAACTAAAACTATGATAAATTTAGTCATTTCCCTTCCAAACGCTCACCATGCACAACTTTGGTGCACTTTTGCAAGTTAGAAGAATGATTTGGTAGACTTTTGCAAGTTAGAGTACTAAATTAGCTTATTTTGAATTGGTGGCTCTGCTAATTCAGGGACCATTTAGATAATTGTTCCCTTCTAAAATCACATGGGTTGCCATGTATATTAGTTTTGGTTTTCCTATATTAATTAAATCAGCCTAGCCTTCTTTTCCTTTTCCTTATAATTGTACATTTGATACTCTTCTTATTCAGTTTGTAATATTTTATAGGTGGATGGGCTCCGTGCAAATTTTTCTGGTTCAATGATATCGCTTGCTGATATTTGCATGAAGCCATTGGGGCAAGATTGTGCCACCCAAAGTGTTATTCAGGTTTTTATTTATCCTCTTTATATGAAATTAAAGAGTAGACTAAAGTTGGCTTAGTGCCCGGGGTGCATGTTAAGGTTACCTATTACATATTACCCATATTTGTTGAGGATTAGATACTTATTTATAGGGCTACAACTTGGATGTTATTTCTTGTCACATCCTTGCTTTAGGTTGAAGATGAAAGTGTTTATATTGATGAATGATTGATGTGAAAATACATAGCATACCTCTTTATTTATAGAGAGAAAGTTCTCACATATAAGAAAACCCTAGACTAACACATATGAAATTATAGACATCATATTTTACTAAACATGTCATAAACATATGGGCTTCACCATGGTCATGGGCCTATTCTAACACGCCCCCGCAGTCGGAGCAGTAGGATTCTGAATGCTTTGGCTGGAGCAAAAGTCTTCAAAGAGAGCAGTCCAGAAATCTTTGGTGATTATATCTGCAAACTTGAGAGATTGTGGTACATGAAGCACGTGAACTTGATCTGCAATAACTTGAACCACAGTAGTGAACGAGATTGAGAAAATAAATGGAAGATGGATTGATTATTTAGAAAAAAATATATAAAAGGAGACGGAACAAAGTGAAAAAGATAATTAGAAGAGAGTGAGAGAATGAATAAAAGATGAAAGAGAATGATAGAAAGAGAGATTAGGGGAAGGTGCGATAACTACGTCTCATGAGGACGGTGCAAAAGTGGTTTTAAGATATACCACTAAGATTTAAAGCAACTGTGTCGGTGCGGAACAATTTCAAGCAACTACGACCGTGCAATATCATATTAGAAAATAGGAAGAAAAAAAGTGATTTTATTTTGAAGAGGAAAGAAGAATAATAGAGAATATTGTGGAGATTGTGAAATTGTGTGCTTGGAAAGAGATTGAGTTTTTTTTTATATAAAAAGTAGTAGATGAGAAATTGTTTTAGCAGAAAAAAAAGAAATTAGACAAAGAAAAAGGAGATTAATATGGAGATAGAACAAAGAATGCAAAGAGAGATATAAAAGAAGAAGTTGATAAGGTAGGATTTGAGAGAAATACAAAATGGAGGAGTATGAACAGTGAAATAATAATAAGACGAGAAAGTATAATTAGCGAATAATACGAAGATGAGTTACCCTAAAGAAAAGATTAGATGGGCATATAAGCATGGAGACACGAACAAAAAAAGAAAAAGAAGAAGACGAGGAATAATAAACAATAGAAGAAAAGAGGCGCATAAGACAAAAGAAGATGAGAAATAATATATACTAGGAAAAGAGAGGAGAATAGAGGAGATATGTGATAAACGTAGGTATGTGGTTGCGGAGCAGTTGGAGACAGATGGCGGCGTGAGAAAAAAAAAAGAAGATAAAAAAAATTAGGTAGAAACCAATGTCTCGCCCACCCGTTAAATCATAATCAACGAGTGGACAAAGTCACATCGAATAAAAGTTGAACTACGGATCGAAGAAATTTAAAAAAAACCTCTGATACCATAAAAGTGTTTATATTAATGAATAATTGATGGGAAAATACATAACATAACTCTCTATTTATAGAGAGAAAGTTCTCACATATAAGAAAACCCTAGACTAACACATGAAACTCTAGACGTCATATTTTACTAAACATGTCATAAACATATGGGCTTCACCATGGTCATGGGCCTATTCTAACAGAAGAAATTTAGGATTGACTTGTCTTGGCCCCTGCTCATCTACAGCTTTTAAGTTTGTATTTGAATGCTTTGTAGGTCTGTACTACTTTCAATTGTGAAATGAACTTTCTCTGAAGTTTAAAAGGTGGTTTCTGAAGGATTATTTTTTTATCTTCATTGCTCAGATCATGATAAATAACTTATAAAAATTGAGAAAATGTGTGATATCACTATGTTTTCATTCGAAAAATGAAAGCTGAAGACAAAAATACAGGGAGTAATAAAAATTAAATAACAAAAAAGAGAGGAAGTGTATGTGTGTTGCAGAAACCATATATAGACTCCTTTCTGGGTTTTCAAAGAAATTGGCAATACTGAAAAACAAACTAGCCTTTCTTCTTACTGGCTGGTAAGATTAAAACATCAACATTCAACTTAGTCCTTTCGGACTTCTGTCTATGTTATAAGGACTACACTACACTACATCTCCCATTTTCTTTTCATTTACTTGATGCTTATGACTGACATTATGTTTGTTGAGCATGAATGAATATCCTTGTTTGTGGTTCAACCAAGTTCTTTTCACTTCTCTCATGCCTCGGTATATGTCTTGTCAATTCTCAGTGTTTTCTGAACGTGCTTTGTTTTATAGCTATTGTTGTTTAGACTTAAGAACTTCCAGTTATCTGTCTATTTACCATTACAATATGCTCCAATGTATGGCTCTTTCTATTGACCTACTTTATTTTTTCTGGGCAATAGTATTTCAAGATGGACCCTAAAAATTATGGACCAAATGGTGACTACGGAGGGCTTGACCATGTCAAGTATTGTTTTCAGGTATATTTTGATATTCCATCATCTATGCTATTAAAGACCTCTCCTTCTCTTTTCATTTTTCCTCTCAGCTTTTTTGGAAGGAGGAATTTTACTTCTATAAATTATGATGGCAATGTTTCTCCACAAGAATTACTTAAATCAAGAATTGTTTGTTCTTTAGCATTATACAACTGCAGAAAAATGCATGAGTGCATTTAAAGCCCCTCTTGATCCAAGCACTGCATTAGGAGGTTTCTCTGGGAACAATTATTCAGAGGTAATTTTGGATCTATTCATTACAATTGACTGGAACATTGAACTATTCCTAACACAACTATTATAATCTACAGGCCTCAGCATTTATAATTACTTATCCCGTAAACAATGCTATCAATAGTGAAAGCAATGAAACTAAGAAGGCAGTGGCTTGGGAGAAGGCTTTTATTCAGTTAGCAAAGGTTTGCTCTACGTGCTGCTCATCATTTTGATTTCTTCCTCCCCTCTAGTTTTACTGCTTATTTAAGTAGCATTACTAAGCTTTATATATAGGATGTTGCACTAGTAGCTTTTATGTAGTATTGTTTTAGAAGGCAATATATCTACTAGATATGAATGTTATTTGCCAATGCTCATGCCTGTATTCACAGTTTCTCATTTAGCAAGTACTTCCATGGTAGGACTAGATTGTCTTGACTATGGTAACATTAAATTAAGTTTGATCTAATTGTTGAAACATTGTTAATAATGAAACATGATGGTGGAAAATATATGTTATTAGTATCATAGAGACATATGAATTGTTACAATGGAAGTGGAACAGGCCGGAGTAGGATGAGTGGAATTCTTTCACTCGATGTACCTAGCTACATATCTCAGAGATTTATTCGAAGACGATATTATGTATTTGAATCATAAATGAAGTTACTATAGTAGTTGCATTCTACTTAATCTATTTCAATGTAATGCAGGATGAGTTGTTGCCCTTAACACAGTCTAGAAACTTAACCCTTTCCTTCTCATCTGAAAGCTCAGTTGAGGAAGAACTGAAAAGAGAAAGTACTGCAGATGCCATAACTATACTGGTAAATCTTCTATATCTTTTTGCTGTTTTTCTTTGTGGATAACCCAAAACTTCTATTTCACAACATAGCTTTCAATTGTTTAAAGCTAATGATGAATGAATAGTCTAATAGTATATCCGGAGGGATCAAGTACTCTCCAAGAATTATTTGCCGTTGATTGGTTTAAGCATTGGATAAGTGTTCACTTACCTTTTTAATTTATTCTTCTGTCTCGTTTGATTTCAGATAAGCTATCTTGTGATGTTTGGTTACATCTCTCTTACTTTGGGTGACACACCTCGATTATCATCCTTTTACATTTCATCTAAGGTATCATATAATTCAAGGTTTCAAATTTAATCTATATGAATTAAATAGTCTGTATATCTTGTCGAAATGTTAGTTAGAAAAATGCTTTATATATTCGTATCCAAATTGAGCATTAGTTGTATTGCAGGTATTGCTTGGTCTTTCAGGAGTTATGCTTGTCATGCTATCTGTTCTTGGGTCAATTGGAGTTTTCAGTGCCTTAGGAGTAAAATCTACACTTATCATTATGGAAGTCATTCCTTTCCTTGTTCTGGCTGTAAGTTTTTTTCATTGATATCTTCTATACTTTTTTTGTGATTTTCTTATTGCTGCCATGATTACCAACATTTAGATTATTGGAGAAGTTGTGTGTCAATCCTAGAGTTTTTTTTATCAGCAAGAGTGTCAATCCTAGGGTGCATTCATACTAACTCAACAGCCAAAATAATATGATTGTCCTAGCATATCTGGGCCCTAATGTTATGGATATATAATGTTATGCTACTTTGGTAATGGGTCAGTGAATCTAGTCATATGACATGTAGTCATGCCTATTTTTCAGATTAATTTGTAGTCTAAATTTCTTTTTTTTTAATGACTTGAGCTTGTTCAGTTTAGATATCAAGCGTCATCAAGGAGTGTGAGTTCCCTAGTTCTCTCTCGAAAACAGTTTATTTGACCTAGCTTCTCAGGTCGCCGGCGGCGTTCTTTGCGCCTCCGGTGACCATCCTTTTCTCTTTGTATCTCCCTCTCCCTCCTCTCTTCCTCCTCACGTGGCGCTGTTCTCCCTTCCCTTTCAAGCTCTTCCCGATTTTCTGAACCTATCTCATCTCTCTCTCACAGACATCTCATTTTCAAGTTTTGCAAGGGTTTGATATTGAAACTTCAACCCAAATCTGTTCCTGATTTGGTGGGTTCGGGGTCGGTTAGGTGGAGCTCGTGGGGTTGTTGTTGGGCTGTCGCCGGACCGGCTGGAGCTGTTCGGTGTTGCGTGGTGGTGACGGGTCTTCTCTCGACGCTCTCGCAGGTGATCTATGTCGGTGTTGGTTGACAACGTCCATCCTCGCCCGCCGGTGATGCTCCGCTGCGATCTCGTCGGTTACTGGATCGGGGGTGCGGGTTGGAGCCACGGGTGGTGAAGACTGGAGTTGTTGGCCTCTCTTTGTCGGTGTTTCACCGGAGATGGTATGGCGGCTCGCGGGTTCCGGCGTTGGAATCCTGGTTCTTCGCCGACGTTCGTGTCTCCCCCCTCGTTGCTGGTCGTTTCTCCTTCCGGCGACGTCTCGGGTTCTGGAGACGTTGCTTCGCCGTCCTGAGTAGTGGCCGGCGGCGCCATGGAGTGGTTGTTGTGGGGCACGTGGCCTCGTGGCTTGTGTCAGCGGGCGGCTCTGCGTTTCTTGAGTGACGATTTCACTTCCCATGCTTTTCTTGAGTGACAGTTTCATTTTCCAATGGTGAGGCATGCGCACAGTACCCAATTTCTGATGTGGCATTCTAATCCTCTTTTTTTGGGCCCTATCAATTTCAAGCCCAAGATCTTGTTCTGCCCACAAGATTATCATGGAACTCTCTCATGCTTCAATGTATCAATGTTTCAATGATCTCAAGTGTATTGTATTTGTAATTGTGGCTTTGCCTTCTCTCTCTCGTCTTGGGAGTGATAGGCTATGTCTTGTTCTAATGCATTATACCTTTTGCTGAGCAAAAAAAAATTAAATAAGTGCAATGTTGTGTGAGTCCCTATAAATATTGCTTATATTGTCATTTCAGAAGTGCATAGATAGAATTGCTATTTGGACATCCTAATAGTTTAGGTGTATTTCAAAATACTATGAACTGTATATTATGAACGTATTGTTTATAGCCCTATGGCATAACAAAATGGCACATGAGTGTCGTTGTGTACCATGTAAGTGTTTTTAAATATACTGTTAATATACCATGAACTCTATGATACATATTAATCATATAAATGTATCTCAACTAAAGGAAACTTGTATCTTAACAATATGGTCGCTATATTATATTGTTGTGGGTACGGTATTGATGTTTTTAGTATACCCTGCAGTGTTTTCTATTGTTCACAGAACTCTATCATGACAATATAATATTTTGATTTTTATATTTGATCATGTATTAAGTTCCTTTATTTGATCCATCTCATTCATAACTTTTATATTTACATTTCCAACTCCATTTTTAAGTTGTGATATTTATATTTTTATCCTGTTTTAAAGTTTTCTTATAAACATTTTTCTCCTGCATAACTTATAATTGTCAGTATTTACATTTTTACCCTGTTTTAAAAAATTGAGCCATCCGATTTGCTAATTCTGCTGGTTCAGAATTCTTCATTTTTTCACTTGAACCTCTCTATATAAATATGTGTGTCTGTGTGTGTGGGTCGGATCAAATGATTATTGATCTAGGCTATTGATTGGGGGTGTGATATGAGGGTTAAAAATAACCCGTAATGGCCGAAACTAGAGAACAAAGTGGTGGCATGGCAAGTGTAAGTATACCAAACTTTAAACACATTTGAGTCCAGATAATTTTCATTGCGGATTATGAGACTATATTTTCAATTTGCATAAAGTATACTTAGATTGCAGTTGAGTAAATTATGAGTTATTAAAACTTAAGTAACACAATTGTACTTACTATAGATAGAACAATTATTTTGTTTAGATTGAATATGCACTTATGTTTTGTTCCTATTCATTTTGAGCATCCGTTCTATCGGAACCGGCCTCTCTCTCTCTCGATTTATTCATGGGTATTTCTGTAGTACCTTACAACATTCATACCTTCCTTATATCTCAGGTCGGGGTGGACAATATGTGCATTCTGGGACATGCTGTTAAACGGCAACCATTGGAGTTGCCTTTGGAAGGACGAATAAGTAATGCACTAGTGGAAGTTGGACCATCAATAACCCTTGCTAGTTTATGTGAAGTTGTAGCATTTGCAGTAGGAAGTTTCATTCCGATGCCAGCCTGTCGTGTGTTCTCCATGTTTGCAGGTTAGATAATTTTCTTCTTGATGACCAATTAACCCATCATAAAAAAATTATAATTTTCTTAATCATTGTGTCAAGGCTATTGTTTAATTTTCAGTTGCCTTCTTTTTCAGCGCTGGCTGTTCTTTTGGACTTCCTACTGCAAGTTACGGCTTTTGTTGCTTTGATAGTTTTTGACCTTTTGAGAACTGAGGATAAGAGAGTTGATTGTTTCCCATGCATTAGGGCTTCTTTGTCATATGATGTTTCCGTTAAAGGTATAATTACAAACTATTTGACTCATAAATATAATAAAAGCACTATTGTTGGTATCAGAATTGGATTGGCACCTGTGTCTATTTGAAATATAATTTTTTTCTGGTACTGACATCATAGCTAATTGAAGATGATGTCATGAATGTGTAGGTATTGGCCAGAGAAAACCTGGATTACTTGCTCGGTATATGAAGGTAAGGAACTCATTTTTAAAAACAAATGAAATTATATCTTTGTTGGTGACCCGAAAGCTAAACTACTGTGTATTTGATCATTAATACATGACAGAATACAAGCCTTAGGTTTTAATTAGCTACCTGTGACCATTGTGGTAGTGCTTATATATAGCTTTTGGATAAGTGCTGTAAAGCTATATAGGTTGGTATGGAAGTGTTCTCGGAAAAATTTGGCTGGTTGTGTTTGTTGTGGTCTGCACTCTTGATAGGTCCAATATTTATATTGGGTTATCGTTGTGGCAGGTGAAGTGGCAGAGACTTCACGTAATAAGCATGAGGTCACTAGTTCTAATTTCCATGCCCATGGGCTTACGACATGGCTGATAAAAAAATATGTAGGCTAGCCTACATATTTGTTGTACCATAGTATGTGTTTTGAGTTTCTATAAAACTGGTAGGCACCTTAAGAAGTAATTAACTGCTTAAGGCAGGAAATTGAATGGATTTGACTCGTGTGGCCATGATTTTGTCCGAGTAAGATTTTTTTTTGCAAAGGTTGGGGTTTTTTGTGTTATAAATGCAATTAATGTTATCACTATTGTTTGAGTAATTGTTTTTAGAAAGGTTTGGGTTCTGTGCGTTATAAAAGAAATTAATTTCATTACTAAATTAGTTATTTGACAGACTTTTAAAAATGGGTTAGTAATGAGAAAAATATCCTCTTACCGTTTTCTTGACTTATTTATACAAAATGTTTGTGTTCCTACATCGATGACAAGTTTGTGCTTGGTGTTTGCATATAAACACCTTTAGTTACTGTTGCTGCTTCTAAAGTTTGTTCTTAACTAACTGCTTTTCTCTGTCCACTTGCAGGAGGTCCATGCGCCCCTTCTCAGTATTTGGGGAGTTAAATTATTTGTCATTTCAGTCTTTATTGCGTTGGCATTGTCTAGCATTGTAAGTTGTTTGTTTCCTTTTCTTGTCTGCAATTGAGTTCATTGATATTTCTTGCTTGCGCCTTGTTGAAATATGCATCCCACATTGAATAAGTATAATGAAAAAGAAGTAAATATAAAAGTAAGGGTCACACCCAACTAATAAGGATGGTCTTTTAGTTGTAGAGTCTGACCCATTATATGTATCCCAATTTATAATCTTACGTCTCTTTGCCATGAATTTTTGTTATTATAGGCACTGTGCACCAGGATTGAACCGGGTTTAGAGCAAAAGATTGTTCTTCCTCGTGACTCATATCTACAGGTAAAACTTCTTGACACCTTTGGTTAGAGCGTGCATATTCAAAATTGTTTTACCATTCAGTCTGCTGGTGGCTTAATCTCTTTTTGTACAGGGGTATTTCAATAATATCTCGGAGCATCTAAGAATAGGACCACCACTATATTTTGTTGTGAAGAACTACAACTATAGGTATTTATAGTATTATCTTTTAGGATAATTCACGTCACTATGGTGTGGTATAAGACTTTTCCGCGTAGCAACGGTGTACTATTTTAAGTGTCAGTTTAGTACGGGGAACTATTTATATGTGTTATCGTTACCTTAGCTCTGTTAAAATTGACGGAATGAGATTTTTTTTCTAAAAATACCCAATATGCCTTTACATTAAAAATTAAAAAAAGAAGAATGAAGAACAATTTTCTTCGTTCGTTTTGTGTCTTGCTCTCCGGCAAGCTCACGGTCGGAACCTCTTGCTCTCTGGCAAGCTCACGTCCGTCTCCAGAGATCTTGTAGGCGCCTCCAATATTCCTGCCGCCGGTGAAGACTGTCGGCAAGGAGAGGCCGGTCCCGGCCTCCAACGACGGACTCAAGCTCGCGGAGGAAGCTTGAGGCCATGGACAGATCTCACGGAGCAAGCCATTTTGGTTAGACTTCAAACCATGGACGAGAGAAAGAAACTTGAAATGGAATTTAAAGCTAAGGAATTCATTGTAAAAACTGTGGAGCCAAGCCAACTAAAGAGTACATGGCCATATAATTATATCACTTACAATTCATGTATCTGAATAATTTTACACTAAACAAAGCAAATAGCCAGAGAACCATATCCACAAGTGTTGGATTTGTGATTGTAAAATACATTACGAAAACGGACAAAAGCACCCATTTTTTTCTTAGGAAAATTAGAGCGAACACAGATTCCAAAATTGGATCCAGAGAAAGAACACAATTACCCATTGTAAATTACAGACAAAAGCACCCTTTTCCATTGAATTAAGAGGTAAGAGATAATAGAGACAATACCCTTTTGCGAATACGATTTAAATCGGAGGTTACAACGTCGTCGCCTCTCCCCTTCCTAAAGTTGAGAACAAAGAGGCCATTCTTCAAATCCTGAACCTCTTTCTCGATTTCTTCTATGGATTTGGCTCTAATTTCCTCCAATTCCAGGTCTCGCTTGGCCATCATGACCACCGACGAGGAACTCCTTAGCTTTAACCTCCAATCCATGGACGAATAATTGTCTGGAGTTTTTGAGAATTTGTCGCTGGAGACACTCTTTCGCATTTGGGTCAGTGCGAAAGTTGAACCCAATTTGAATGTGCGAAAATTGAAAATAAATTAGGGATTTAGAACCCGTTTGGTTTCACAGAACAAAGATTTCACCCAAATTATTAGATTAAGGCGATGAATTGATGATGATTTTGATGCCGTGAAATTTGAGGCAATTGAAATTCCACATATGAAGATCCACCACGTTGGCGGCTCCGGCGACTCTTGGCAAGGAAGAGATGAGGATATGTCATGATAAAGAAGACACGATCATGACATCATCGTCTCTATTTTTAATGTTATTTTTAAAAAAATATTAGTATTGAGGGCAATTTAGATATTTTATACTAAATTTAACAGAGTTATGGATGATGACACATAAAAAATAGTTTCCTGTATTGAATTAACACTTAAAATAGTACACCGTAGTGACGTGAAAAAGTGTTATACCACACCGTAGTGAACATGAATTATCCATTTTTTTTCCAAACTTTATATTGGATTACTGCTATTTTTGTCACTAAACATTGTCTTTGTGTTAATGTACTCTGCTCTTCAGTTCAGAATCAGTACACACAAATCAGTTGTGCTCCATCAGCCAATGTGATGCAAACTCTCTTTTAAACGAGGTGACACCTTCACCCTCCTCTATAAGAATGTGAAATTATGATTTATAGGAACCATTTATTTTACAGCTTACATCATAATAGTGGTTATGGATACCAAAACTTGTTTGTCCAACTGGTTCAAGTCACGCTATGGTACACCTTATCTCACCTTTATTCTCCCAACCTGTATTTGGCCTTTCTCAAGGTGAGAGGCAAGTGGCAAAACTAGAGCTCCCTTCTACATAGGGGAAGTCTTGAGGCCAAACCTTAGTACATATGACAAATAAGAAAATAGTGGTCATGGATACATTTTGACATGTTATTTAATGTGATGGCATTGTGGATTATACATTCGCAGGCTGCTAATCTTTATATATTGCTGTTGAGATATATAAAACCCACATGGAAAGATTGTGAAAAGAATTGGTCATATATGAAGGAAAGAGTCACGCCCAACTAACAAGGTTGACCCTTTAGTTCTGGAGCCAGACTTGATACATATGACCCATTTTACAATTGCTCATGTACAAAACTTTATGGTTTACTATTCTGTTGATATAGAAGTGAGTCTAGATTCAATTAAAACAATATTGCTATAATCTTTGGGGATGGATGCAAAATAATGTACTTTCCTTCAACTATAGAATGCCATGTTGTACATGTCTTGTATGAGAATGTGTGTGCTACACAATTTTGCTCTGTCTGACTGTTGGTTGTTGCCACCTTTGAGATCTATCTGACATGAATATGTTGTCTTTTCGCATTTGTAGATCACAAGAGCTTCCTTAGTACCAGAATCAAGTTTCATTGCTAAGCCTGCTGCCTCTTGGCTCGATGATTTTCTTGTATGGATATCTCCAGAAGCTTTTGGTTGCTGCAGGAAGTTCACAAATGGAAGTTACTGCCCCCCTAATGATCAGGTCATGGTCCAATCATCATTACTGTATCATGTAATGTTGTGTAAAAGGCCTTTTTTAAGTTAGTATATGATCCCTCCCAAATACACTTTCATGATATACTAGATGGTTGCATGACATACTGAAATTTCATGAAGTGATAAATAACTCTAGTATTTTATATCCGAATGAAATCATTTATGGGGTTAGAGTTTGTTCAAATTGGTACCATATTTTCAAGTCACTCCAATTCTGCACGTCAAATTTGGAACTGTGGGTATTCTTATTAATGCTTCCACTTATGAGTTTGGAACCAATATTACGTGGCAGTATCATAAGCTAGTTGGTCATATCTAGACCATAATAATGTTGGTTTAGTGATTATTTTCTTCTCATGGAAGCTTGAAGTTACTTTTCATAAAAGAAACAAATATGCTGCTGATAAAATTTAGTTTTACTTCAGTCTCCTTGCTGTTCCTTTGGTGAAGTTTGTCGCTTGGATGGAGTGTGCAAAGATTGTATGACGGTAATGCACTTACTGCATATTCATGAACTATGTCTATTTTGTAGGATGCTTAGTTGTGTTGTATCAATATTGAGTGATTTTGATGTTTCATGCATGAATTGATAACAATGTTGGGGTTCAGTGTTTCCGTCACTCAGATCTTCACAATGATCGCCCCTCTACATCGCAATTTAAGGAGAAACTTCCATGGTTCCTCAGTGCTCTACCATCCAACGATTGTGCTAAAGGTGGCCATGGGGCTTACACCAGCAGTGTGGACCTGAAAGGTCCGTGGAACTGGGATATATGTTCTTTCAGAATAGTTAAAACTTTATTTGTTTTCTAGAAACTTGGTGCATGCTTGTGAAATATTCAAATATAATATTCTGTGTTTTGTACTATTGGCGGTTGTTATTTGAATATCGTACTAATGCTGTAACTTTGTCATCAGGCTATGAGGATGGTGTTATTCAAGCTTCCTCTTTCCGTACCTATCACACACCCCTGAACAAGCAGGTATGCTATTTGAGTACTGAAATTATGTTGACTGTTATTGACTTTTATATGTAATCCTATTGGGAGTGGACAATTGATTTTTTTTATTATTCAACTTAGGTCGATTATGTCAATTCCATGAGGGCTGCCCGAGAATTCAGTTCGAGGGTTTCTGATTCTCTGAAGGTAGTATTTCAAAGGATTGGCTAAATATCCACCTGTACATTTTGATATTAATGGAAACTTAATGTTCTCGTGTAGATTGATGTTAAAAACATTTAGGTTTATCTATATTTGGGTGGTTGATAGGACGTGCTTCTTTATGCTGATAGTAGCTCTAAATCTATTACTTCAAGCTCCCGTGATATTGCTTATAGTACGGATTGTTGGAACATAAAATCTTGAGCCTGCAATTTTATGTACCTCGATTTCCTGTGAGGCTATTGCTGTGAAATTACAGATTTATAAGAGGGGAAGGAGAAACTAGTGTGATGTGGGCATTTTCCTTTGCTATGTGTGTTAAACTAACATTTCCTTGTTGGTGCAGATTGAGATATTTCCATATTCAGTATTTTATATGTTTTTTGAGCAATACCTTGACATTTGGAGGACAGCTTTGATCAATCTGGCCATAGCCATTGGTGAGTTACATTTGAAACTATACAGCACTCCAAAATTAGCATTCTCCATTTTTCTTTCAAGAAATTGGTATCGAGCCCATCTTTCATATACAAGTTATTATCTCAGCAAATAAGCTGGCAAAGTTATCATCTTAATAAACTTCTTGGAAACTTATGCCCCTCTGAGAATATTAATTAAAGATCGGTGGGGCACTTGCACGCGTGATGAAATATGACTACTGCATCTTGTATTTAACTATGTAAAGCGTAATGAAGCCATTTCACTAAGTGATAAGGGAACCAAGATCCTAAATTCTGGATAACATCCAACTACCACCCTCAAATCAAGCATACCTGACTATATTACCTTTAGGTTCTTACAATATCCATGATTCCCATTCTAATCATGGGCTAATTCAAACTATTTAAATCTTAAATACTAACTTATTTTCTCAATTCTCATGCTTTTGTTATAATTTCATATGTAAATTTGAAGTATTTCCACCTTAAAAGTCAATTTATTTTATTGTATATGTTTTTGGTGCTTTTACAGGTGCTGTATTTGTTGTTTGTCTGGTTATCACATGCAGGTCAGCATTGTTTTCTTACCTCTTATTTTGTAAAGATTGATGTGCCGTGTTCTTGAGATATACTTGCACTTCATGATTGAACTAAATTTTCTGTTCCTTCTTTTTATTCCCTATCCAGTTTATGGAGTTCAGCAATTATTTTACTTGTACTGGCAATGATAGTTATGGATATCTTGGTATTATTTCTTCTTCGATATTATTCTTATATTTTTCTGAGAACTATGTCAATTGAAATAGTAAGATTCGCTGGGCTTAGTGAAATAACTGCGGAAGTAAATAATTTCATTTAGAAAGAAAGGAAATCAATTTCTTATGCATGTTCGCTTACAAGACAAGATCAAACTCTGCAGGGCGTGATGGCAATTCTCAATATCCAACTGAATGCAATATCCGTTGTTAACCTCATCATGTCTGTGGGCATTGCTGTTGAGTTTTGTGTGCATATAACACATGCTTTTGTGGTGAGTAAAATTTGTCTATTTCTTACTGTTGTGGTATCCTTCTCTCCTTCAGATAGATTTCTTTCTAGCTCCTCGACAAGGAAAACTTGTTTGTGTTTAATACATAGATTTCACGAAACTGCACATTGTTTTGAAATGAATAAAATTGACGTGGTAACTTCTCCAGCTTTCTCTTGATTATGAATGAGCTACTAAACTTTTCCATAATTAGGAAGGGATATGCTTGATAGAATGCCAATACATAACGAAAATGTATAATTGTAGGCTGTCCTGATATGAGTGTATAAATAAATACAATTCGCACGTGTCTTCTATGATATATAGGAAAATGAGAAGTATTTGTAAGAATATGTCAAATGTTAAGCCAGTGTGTTTATGATTCATTAACTATACTTCCTAAGTGAAAATTTTAATTCTGTTAGTCAGACACGATGTGGAGAACAATGTTGAAGCAATGTTCTCGACAATTCACACGATTATGAATAAAGCAGATCAAAGCTGTAAATAAAGACACAAGGAGTGTTTACCCAGTTCGATGCTAACTCACCTACGTCTGGGGGCACTTTGCCAGTGGAA
>JAYMTP010001452.1:0-24002 GCA_036897365.1 Geranium brycei | reverse complement strand
ATTCAATTTTTTAATATTTTGGAGATACCTAATTTATATTTTGTCTTAATTACAATGAGATTCGAAACTCATACCTCTCTATTAATAGTGTGAGGCTTAAACCGTTGTGGTGGCCATGCAAATATTACTTATATGTTATTATCCTTATTTTTAACATTTGATTTTGTATTTTTAACTTTTTAAATAAGAATAATAACATACTTGTATTTAAATTTTCTAATATCATTATATTTGCCTTGTGAAATTTAGGAAAAAGATTACAAGTCATTCATACATTTGTTTGAACTTTTAAATTTACTCTCATTTATCATCTCTAATTTGTTATTGTTTAATATTATTATAATCTAATCTAATCTAATTCAATTTAAATATAAATTTAATTATGTATTGTTTATTATGATTATTTAATGTCCCAATGTATCAAGCCTTGAGATAAGGCTTTGAATACATTTAACAGGCCATTCATTCCTTGAGAGCTTACAAATATTAATTCAATGGATTTGTTAGAGAAAATAAAAAATAATAGTGATATTATTTTTTTTCAAAATTCTATGGGTATTTTCGTCATTACATATTTGCTGTCTGGTCTTATCCCCACACCGACTGTCCAGCTTGGCGCGTTGAATGTGTTCACCTTGATCGCTTCAATTTTGACGATTTTCAAACAACCAAAACAACAAGAAACACGCCACGCGCGCGATAATTCAACAAAGCGCGTGTTCCACACGCTCCCACTCCGTGAGCCCATGCCTGCAGTCCACGTGGCGGATTTGGACATGTTCGGATAAGATAAATAATATTATTTTAACTGATCCGAGGAATAAGTGACAGAACCATGACAACCTCAGAGACCGTCAAGTCACGCCCACGCGCCTAGTCTGGAGCGTGGCCAACACGCCGTCTCATGGAAGTAGTCAACGTGACAGGCCCAACTTTTTATAAATTTTTTAATATTAAATACAGTGGCAGTATTCGTAAATTTAGCTTAAACAAGAGGGCATAAACGTCACATCACGTGCCTTCTCATTTCAATATGCTTCACGGCAACGCTCTCAAACACACAGACAGAGTCACAGAGCCGTTTCAAAATATAATTGCTTCGTCAAATCAGAAACGCTCTGAAATTTCCCGCAATCATCGCCCAAAACGAAGCGATTTTCGCTATCCAGATCCAATCCTCTCGATTACAAATTGGGGTTTTCGTGAAATTCAGGAGATTTCAATTCTGGGTCCTGTTTCTCTTCTGGGTCCGTCGCTGTTTTTGCGATTCCGGTGAGTAAAATCATCGATTTCTGGGTTTTTTGGTTTTTTTTATGATGATGGACAGTTGGAGGAGACAGAGAGGTGAATCTGATCATCGAGAGGTCCAGGAAACAAGATCGAACCCCAGAAAATCCATCGACTGGTATGATATCTCTTAATTGTTGTTTATGGTAATTGTTTTTTTTCTTCACTGTGACTGTGAGTGATTGGATTTTTTATTACTCTTAAGATCATGTGTATTTAAATGGGTTTTAGGTCAATTATAATGGGCCTTCCTCGGATTTTGACATGGCTGCCTCTGAATTTCTGGTTCTGTAATTGGGTTTAAGAGTATTTTTTGTCTGGATAATTTGTTTTGTGATGTTTGTGTAATTGACACTTGGTTATGGTGGAACATGGATCTATACGTTTATGTTTTAATAGAAAATTGTTTTTCAGTTTTTGCATTATTTGTGGTTGTGGGGTATTTGGACAAGTACAGCATTGTTGTTGAATGTTGAATTTGTCTGTGTTTGTGGTTGTTGGTGTTTGACGGAAAATGCTTTATTATTTTCATTTCTGAAACTTAGGATTGAAGTTTAAAAGTTGTTGAGTTTTATAACTTAGCTGAATTTTTAGTTCTTTGCTTGTGAGTACACAATTTTTTTTACAGGAAAATGGGTTGTTGTGTGATGGTGTTTAACACATTGTTTAGCGTATTCTAGGTGGGTTTTAAGTTTTTGTCAACGAACTCAGTGAAGATTGTAACTGTCGCTTCAGTTCAACTCCTTGTGCTAAAGGATGGTGTTTGATTTTGAACCATGATTATTTTCTCTTGAGGACAATGATGGTTGGATTTATACAGAAATTGTAAAGCTCATATTAAGAATTGGAATTCCAATTTTGGTTAGTTTTCATTACTGAAAAAAGGATGTAGTGGCAAATCATGGCTCAAAACGGTCTAGTCCAATTTATCATGGTTGATGAAATGACTGTTTCACTGTCGGTTTTTTTTGTTCTTGAAATGGTAACATTTTAATACCAAAACTAGAATTCAGCAATATCTATTGTATTCATATCAGAAATGAGGCTTTGCTCATACATCATAAGATATGGAAAACTTGCTGGATATGACCGATGATCAATTTTGGTAGGAACTGCTTTTTACAGGTTTGGTTGATTCTGACTATTTTCCATATAAGTATCTAATTCTTTATTTTTTCTCTCCATGAATCTGATGTTTGCAAATTAACTAATTATGTTAAAGTAAAACAAATACTAAATTGCAGTTTACTTGTAATTTAGGGCAGCAAAGGTGCAAACGGTACCATCATGGGAGAAGAAATTTTGCTTTATAGTCGGCTCTGTTCCATGGAAAAAGCTCGTGGAAACAAAGCAATACATGCACCTATACGAGAATGTGGTAAACTGGAACGACTCCGCCGGCGAAGAAGCTTTCCGAAACGCCAAATCCCGATTTTGGGCAGAGATTAACGGCCTCCCGTACGACCTACCTTCCCCCGATCCAGATTCTTACATAGATAAAATAGACTGGGATTCAAAATCTGATGAGGAACTTCTCGAAGACAGAAACGCCCCCGACGAAGAACATAAAGATGAAAATGCGGTGATCATCGGAGACCCTTTACTCCTGGACCCGCCATTCTCTTGCGTTGGCTGGGGGGAAGAAGCTGGAGGGGAATGTAAAAAGAAAACCGGCCCGTCTTTGTGGGATGATGCATATAATGCGAAAAACAGGTGTGCTGACCATGTTTGGGATAGAGAAGGCGATGGATTGAACTTGTCGAGGTACAAGACGAGTAGATATCATGGCGACGAGTTTCAGATATCCCGAGGAGGAAGGAAGTTGAACTTGAGCTATGATCGGGCGTTTTTGGACAAGAGGTCTTCGAGGCAGTGGCAGGCGAGTTACTGTCGACCGGACAGTCACCGGTTATATAACAAAGCAAGAAATTCATGGGGTGGCTAGGACTAGAAGAGTTGGTTCTATAGCAATGATGTGCACAATTCTACTCATTCTTGTCGGTGGACTGAGCTTAGCAATGGCCTGGAAAGTGAAAACTCAGGCAAGTTTGGTTCTTTTATACTTTTTTTTGTATGTAGTTTTGAGAAGGGAGAGATACATACATCCCAAGATTTGGGGACTCGGGGTTATTTAGTGAAAAAAGGTGTTGGAATTGTTTTTTTTTGGGAAAGGATGTGAATATTTATAAACATTTTGTGATTCTAGCTATCAGTTTGAATTAAGTTTTGTTGGAATTTTATGCTTGAGCCAAAGTCTAGTGAAAAGGGTGAGTATATATACATTAGATTAATATTTTAGGTCAAAAGTGGACGATAATGTGTATATGAATTTTCTTAATGAAGTTTAGGTTCTCCTCAACGTGTTTGAACATTTTTTATCAACACTAATTTAACCAAGCACGAAGTTTGTATTTTTGAGGGTTAGAATATTGTTGTATATAGATTATATTTTTTTATCGGCAATTTGTGTTTCAAAATTTAGACGCGACTATGTTACGATGAAATGAAACATCACCAAGTATATATCTCTGAATCTAGTATCACCAGAGTGTGGGGCTGTCTAAAAAAGACCGTAATGAAAATAATCGAATTAGTTCAGTTTGGTCATGAATAAAATCGAAACTATTGATTCTAATTCAACTTGTAAAATTAGAATCGATAAAAATCTGAATTAAACCTAAAATATATTTATTTGAACACATAACTAATTTGAAGTCCTGGGTCTAAAAGTTAGACCAACAAAAAAAAGTGAAATAATAAGTCAAACTAGTTAAAATGTGAGAAATTTATGGAATTTGCGTTAAAGAAAATCTAACAAAAACCAGAAAATTAAATAATAAGTGAAAACGGATTAAAATGGGAGAATTTTATGAAATTCAATTTATACAAAATCAAGTCAAACCGAACCAAATTCTAACAGTTTGTTTCTTTTTTGTTTTTCAATTTTCTTATAACCGACTGGTTCAAAATCGAACCGTGAACACCTATCCTAAAGCGGGTTGTTGAATGCAGACGGGTCAACCTGCCCATGGCCCCATGCTCTTCCCTGATTAAAAATAGAGATGACAGAAAAAATCGAACCCAACCGATACCTTGCCCAAGAACAGGTGAAAACTGAAAAATTCAAATGCAAGTTTTTGTCCGAATATTTCGGACGGTCGAGTGGAATTACACCCGATCCATAGCCAACGCACACCCAAAAATATTTTAAAAAATAAATATTAATGTAATTGTTGTAATTATTTCTTAATATCTAAATATTATAATTTAAATGTTATAATATTTTTATTATAATAATTAAATTTGGGTCAGGCTTCCAAAAATCCCAGTACCCAGCGGGTTTTTAACGGGTTGGACATATGAAAATGTTCTACGGGTTTCGAACGGGTCGGGCGTCCGTTCAATACGTGCGGGTGGAGGTTTGGTGAAACCCGGCCCGTTGCCATTTCTAAATTGAAACTTTACCGAGTAACAATTGGGCCGTGGTGGGTCGGCCCAGTAAACTTGAAGCAAAAGTACACTATAATTCAGGCCCATGTTAGCCCAATTTCAAGCCCATGCCAAAACGTAGAGACACAACACAAGCACTGCCTCTGATTTGGCGTGTTTGGTCTTTCTCAGTCACAGCTCTTCTCTCTTTGCCTCAGTCATCTCCAGAGGTTCCGGCAGCTTCCGATTCACGCCGGCGGCGATTTTCGATTCCGGCGAGTTCTGAGAATCAAGGGTAAGCTTCAATTTGTACATTTGATTTCTGTATTTGGATTAATGTTTATGGAGACCCAGCTGTTCTTTTTGTTCGAGTGTTTCTTGATTAATTGTTGATGCTGAGTTTCAATCTGTAAAGCTTGATTTTGATTGTTTGTGGAGTTTATGGTGATGGGTTTTTGAAAACGAGGTCGATTTCATTTCTATCTTCCATGGATTGTGTAGTAAAAGGACATTTGGGGTTTGATTAGAGATGGGTTTTAGGGTTTTGATTTTTGAAGTACAAAAGCAATGCAATATAATTCCTTAAAGATTATACCTAATTAAACCTTAAGCAGTTTGTGATTCTTAGCATATAGGGGAAATATGTTGAAATCTGATATGATTCTTCTAAATTTGTTTTTATGGTGCCATAAACTGCAATTCTATTCCTATGATGCAACAGCTTGTTTGTTTTCTCCTTGTGCGGTTTAGCTTTGACATTGTACTTATTGTTGTCTAGTCAATATACGCACCCTCCCAAAGCCTTTTGTAGTGTACTGTTTTCATATCAAGAGAATTTTAGTTTATTGTGTTTGATTAAGGTGTGAGACTGAGTTATTGCTAAGGACAGCGACAACACATCTCGAGAAAAAAGACTCATATCTTATTTAAAGCACGAGTTGTATATATTTCACATTCCTTGCCAATACAATAATTAGTTATCTGATTCCTAAAGAGACACTGCTACACTAGTTTTCATGTTGAGATCTTTCTGGAGCTATATGTGCATGCATATTACCTTTTTCATTATGGTTGTGAATCTGGCAGCTTTCTGATTTTTAATGCTGACTGAAGCTGATCATTTTGTCGTCGATCCCCTCATTTTCTCTTTGATTTTATGAGTTCAATAACCCATTATTTGATAGTATTGCTATCTTTAAAAAATTTGGAAAGAGTTTTTGGTTGTTTATTTGATTGCCTGACCGTACTTGGCTAGTATTTGCCTCACTAACATACACAAAATTTTGTATTTCTGTTTCTCACCTCAGCCTTTTTGCCTGCCATATAGTTATGAAAAATGGTGATGGAAGATGATTAATATCAGAACCGAGACTATAGTCTGTTGATATTCCGTAATAAGTTTGATTTTTTTTCCGTGGTTAGGTATAATCAATAATGGCAAGTACTGAGGAAAACCCTGCATCTACTACTACAATGGAGGAGGATCTCACTGAACTTGCAGCCATGGATTCATCTCCACTTCCATCAATCCAACCTATTATTCCACCAATAATCCCGACCTCAACCGTGCCTCCTATTGCTCCGATACCTTCGATCCCTCCTCCCGCTCTTCGGCCTCTGGCACCTCTACCTTTCAATCCTCCAGTTTTCAGGCCACCTGTGTCACAAAATGGTGAAGCAAAAGGAAGTGATTCAGATTCAGGCGACGACGACATGGGCCCTTCCCGTACTATCACGGGCTCAACTGCAGAGTATGAGATTTCAGAAGAGAGTAAACTCGTGAGAGAGCGGCGGGAAAAGGCAATTCAAGAACTTCTGATGAAGCGCCGCGCTTCTGCTCTAGCTGTTCCTACTAATGACATGGCGGTTCGAGCCCGTCTTCGTCGGCTTGGCGAACCCATTACTCTTTTTGGAGAAAGAGAGATGGAGAGACGGGATCGGTTGAGGATGATTATGGTGAAGCTGGATGCTGATGGACAATTGGACAAACTTCTAAAAGCTCACGAGGAAGAGGAGGAGGCTGCGGCTTCGTACGCGACAGAGGATGCCGAGGATCAAGTAGTTCAGTACCCATTCTACACGGAAGGTTCGAAAGCTTTATTGGATGCCAGAATTGAGATAGCAAAGTATTCTCTTCCTAGAGCTGCTATGCGTCTTCAGCGGGCAAGTAGGAAAAGAGACGATCCTGATGAGAATTTGGACGAAGAGATTGATTGGGCTCTGAAGCAAGCAGAGAGATTGGTTCTTGATTGTAGTGAAATTGGAGATGACCGGCCTCTTTCGGGATGTTCGTTTTCACGTGATGGACAAATGCTAGCTACCTGGTACTCTCTCTCTCTCTCTCTCTCTCTCTCTCACACACACACACACACACACAATCAAATCCACTCACTTGCGGAGGAAGCTTAATGCTTATCTGTATCCTAGTTTAATATTGACGCTTTTAAGTTTTAACCATATAATAAGAACACGATAGAGTCTGGTGAGAATTGTTTATCCAGAAAGATGTCACCCTCTCTCTCTATACTGTTTTTTATAGTTCTGTTAACAGATTCATTATGTTTTGATAGATTGTTCATGAAGTTAATCTTTGAGTTATGATTAACATTTCAGTTATGATCATTAAGTTTCTCTTCTAATCATCAGTAATAACACTCACTTGGTCTTGTAGTTTTATTATATAGCGATACATGGCTTAGTGAGGCATCGCAACCTTTATTAGACAAGGCCCTGACTTTTTTCTACTTATAATAGCTCTTTAAGTGGAGTTGCAAAGTTATGGAGCATGCCTCAAGTAAATAAGGTTTCTACCTTAAAAGGACACACAGAACGTGCAACCGATGTTGCGTTTTCTCCTATGTACGATCAAGTAGCAACTGCCTCCGCTGACCGAACAGCAAGGTTATGGAAAACTGATGGAACGTTTCTAAGGACATTTGAGGGGCACTTGGATCGTCTTGCGCGGATTGCTTTCCATCCATCAGGGAAGTACTTAGGAACCGCTAGCTTTGACAAGACTTGGAGACTATGGGATGTTGAAACCGGTGAAGAGTTGCTTCTTCAGGAAGGTCATAGTAGGAGTGTTTACGGGATAGCATTCCATCATGATGGGTCTTTGGCAGCATCTTGTGGACTGGATGCACTTGCTCGTGTTTGGGACCTCCGGACCGGGAGGAGTGTTATGGCCTTGGAGGGCCATGTTAAGCCGGTAAGACCACTACCGTCTTTTACTTTTCTTTCCTCACTGAAAATGTGCACAACTTTGAACTCTAAAATTACAATCAGTGTTCTAAAACCCCTGAGTTCTCCCCGAGAATGTGGTACAATCGAGCTGGCCAAGTTTTGGACCGAGTTCTAAAACTCGTTCACAGTGGTTCGGTTTTACCGAGTTTTCACCGGGTCAACCCGGTCAAACCTGATCAAAGTTGGTCAATTTTTATATTAATTTTTTACACATGCATTAAGCGTCCTATAATTTGTGTTTTTGTTTTAAATTATCAAGTTGTTTTGAAAATATCCTATTTTACTAAAGTATGGTTATTTTTGCCTTTCGTGTGAATTATATATGAATATATTATATTTATTTAATACAATTTTGCTTATGTCTCCCCGAGTTCTCAGAAATCCTTATTTTTGCCTCGCTCAGTTCTCCTTCTCCCCAATCTCAAGTTTTAGAACCTTGAGTACAATTAACTAATATCTATCTTTAATGCTCTTTTCAGGTTCTTGCCGTCGGTTTTTCACCTAATGGGTATCATCTGGCCACTGGGGGTGAGGACAACACTTGCAGAATTTGGGACTTGAGAAAGAAGAAATCTCTGTACACTATCCCCGCTCATTCGAATCTTATATCACAAGTCCAATTCGAGCCCCAAGAGGGATATTTCTTAGTGACTGCTTCATATGACATGACCGCCAAGGTACCAATGTTCTCTCAACAACACAGTAGAAAACATTTTTAAAAAGTTTATTTGCTGATGTATAATTTTTTTGTTTTGTTTATTGTTGTTTCCAGGTATGGTCAGCCCGAGACTTCAAGCCCGTCAAGATGCTCTCTGGACATGAATCTAAGGTCACATCATTGGATGTTTTAGGAGGTGAGTTCCCCCAACTGTGTGTGTGTATATATATTAACCTTTGTGCAATATCATTTATATAGTGACAAAATATGGTTTAATTTTTTTTAGATATGATTGCATAATATTTTAGATCTCTACGTTTCTACATAAGTCTGGTCTTGAGTTTGCACCTTGGTAAATACTGGGTAGGGCTTAGGTTAACCTTTTGTTAACTTGGGTTAGGAGTTGAGTTAGGTTAGATTCGAATTTGCCAATAAAAAATTAAAATATATATTTTCGATCTCCGGGTAAACACTTTGAGCCTATCCCACATTGACTATTTGAAGATTGCTCATTTGCTTTATGATTTCATTAGAGTTAAGGTATTGCCTACATCATATACACACAAACCCACCAATACCGTATTTAGCAGTTGTTAAGTTCACGTTGCTAAGTCGAACGGGATCTAATATACACCATGATGAACTGTAGATATATATGGGTGCCATTTACTTCATGTCAAACTCATGTTTTCGTTACTTGCAACTTGTCATGGAATGTTAATCTGATTCGCTGAGTGTTGTCGTTTGGTGTCAGATGGCCATTGCATTGCTACTGTCTCGCATGATCGGACAATCAAGTTGTGGTGTACAAGTGAAAACAAAGAGGAGGAGGTGATGGATGTTGACTGAGTATGCACTTAGACTGACTGCATAATCCATAAACTAAGTGTTCGAGGAATGAGGATTGTATCTTTCATATTTGCTTATTTCCTTCTGTAAAGACCTCTCCAGTTTTGATTCACCTTTTAGCTTAAGCTGCAAAGAGATGTGGCAGGAGATTTTCCAATACACTACTAATATAGTCCTCATTTGATGATTTGATGTTATTTTCTCTAATTTAATTATTTTCTATCAGCCATAGCCGCATATGTGAGGATTAGAACCATCGACCTCATGTTTAATATACCATCTTATTATTATTATTTTTTGTTTGTAAAATTGGGTATTTATTATTTTAAAATGAAGAAACTGTTATTTTATATATATATATTAAACCTCATGTTTGTGTTAGCCATGCTCATCATCATTTTTAACCAATCAATTAAAAAATGTGTGAGAACCTGCAATTGCAATTACAATTTCTACTTCACCGCTCGTGGGAACCTATAACCTAAACCCGAAATGTACACCAGGGCTTGGATAATGATCGGGAACAGCCCGAACATGCTTTTCTCGCTCTTCCTACTTCTATTTCTCGTGTGAGGGGCGCAACTTCCATCGGGAATTTGGCTACAATGAAAATGTAAAATAGAATCATCGCATGTCAATGTCAAAAGCCAACCGGTCTTGGCGGTGAGAGTGGTGGGATTGCTGGCTTGTGAGAATGATCTTCAATGGCTTCCAAAACCTTTCTGACTGTTGCTGCACGAGATTCTGCAACTCTACCCGTTGATTTGACTTCTTCCCTAGTTGAGTTACTACTCTCTACGGACGACAAGAACTTGTCTTTCGCGAGATCTGTTTGCGTAGACGATGCAATTATGGAGCTGAACACTCCTGATTCCCTCAATCCTTGTATAATCACCTGTGAGAATTAAGGGGAGATGGATCAAGGAAGCTGAATTCATAGCTCAGATATTGGTAGAAGAGCATAAGGATATTTCTGAGATGTGAGGTCATGAGTTTGAACAATCAGATTATGATTTCCCGAATTATTGCTTATAAAAAAATTCATGCAGTCCAAATCACTCTGACCCGTTGCTAGTGCCAAGAAATCTTGGGAATTTTGTAAGCTCTTGAGTTTCACTTCTAAGGCCAGCGACGAAAATATGATTCAAACATTCCAGCAATACATGCATAAAATAAAGCATTCTCTCTCCAAGCTGCTCTTTTAAGATTGTCGGTCTTATTTCAGTTCTCCCTCTAATTTCTTTGTATTGTCTTTCTTTTATTTCATTGTACTGTTTCTTAGAGTTTTCTTTTCCCATCTTGGGAATCGGTTTCTCTATTTTTTTAATATAATCGTTTTAATCGCTGATAAAAAAAGGTGTCACTGAGGTGAAAATCAGAATAAACTTACCATGGGAGCGTGAACGCGTGTTAAAATGCCCTTCTTCATGAGTTTCAAGTTAAGTGATTTGTCAGCCCACACAACCCGTTCACGATACCTATGGGAACAGCAGTGAGTATAAGAGGGCAAGCCGAGTAAGTATACATCTCCCATTCACCTTGTTTTAATTGTACAACTTTAGGAATATAATGGTTAGACTTGGTGATGACTTACCAGTGAAGCATTTCCTCCCGCGTTGCAGTTGAAGCAATTATGAACGCCTGCGCAAGATAGGATAGAAGTGTCAGCTGAACGGCATCTGCCGCATCTCAGTATAGCTGTTCTAGAGTGCCATTGTTCGCTTATTCTTCTCAAGTATGTAAAAGAAGTGAAACCAGAATAACCATGTGGATTTTTGTTCCTGCCGGTAGGGACCTTAAGGCAGGACATAATGAAGGTTTCAGAGGAACCCACTCTAATTATCAGCTGCAAGGGTGATCCAAATAAAAGTCTCCGCCTCTCTCTAGTAGGACAGAAACTACTCCCCAGGAGGGCGGTATGATATGAATGACTATAATTCTAATTTCATATGTAATTTGAATGAATCTACTTTTATCTCTACTTAGGAAGTTATCACTATAGATGTGCGCGTGATGACTCCACTATCTTACTTCAATATTCGAAGAGGAAAACAAGAAGACAATATGAAGATACTGAAACTCACAGATCTGTCAAATTCCAACATGAAGCATCTTTTGACATCCTCTTTTGTGGGCTTGCAGCCACATCGATCACGTCTCGAAGTCAAATCAGAGAATTTGGGGTATGTGTAATGCAGAACAGCAGCCTCGTCTAATTTTACCTCACTACAAAAACCACATTTGCAAATAATAAGCCCGTGTTTGAAGTTCAGAAGTAGAATATTGATCTCTAAACCGTGAACTTGAAAACTTCACTTGAAACAGATGAGTGAATGAAACCAATACTTTGACTTTAATTTTCTCAAAAAAAAAAACTAACTTTAATTCTGTTTTAGGTAATGACCATGACATAAAAAAAATCTATAGAACAATATGACATATAAAGCAGAAGAACCATACTGCGGTGACTTCATGTAGTTGTGCCATCTATGTGCCCCATTAGGACGAAGATGATCTTGAATTCGAGCAGCTGATTTTCCATTTCCATAGGTCAAGAAGTAATTTGGATTTCCGCGGGTTGCTTCTTTATAATTGCCAAAGTATACTTCTTTCGGAAGATGGTCATAATTCTTTTTAAACATGGATACCTACGTGGAAATAGAAGATATATGTGAGCTACCGTTAAACAACAAGATGAATGTGTGTTGTTGGTATAAATATGAAAAATGAGGACGAGTCAAATTCAAATAACTAAAAATTGAAGTATACGTGAGAATATATTTCATCTCTTCTATAATAAAATTCCCTCAACTTTATCCATTAAAAATTACTCTGTTCCAATTTCAGTCCCTACCTTTCCTTCTCTCAATCTTTACAGGATTCAAATGTAGGATTATTACGCATGAAACAAGTGACAAAAGAGAGCTTACCTCACTGAAAGGATCCTTGATATCATCCCGCTCAACACTACTCTCCTGAAACAAATTATATGCCATCAAAATTAACTCTCTTTATCGATAAAAAAGGTGTCTTGCTCACAAAATTTGATAATCAACTAAAAGCCTGTTCTACTCACATAATTTGGAAATATAACTATATCAACATTTCCGAGCACCTCTGCCAGTAATTGTCTCACAGAGTACTCACTGGTTCCAGCTGGATGTATGAGCTCATCGGTGTCAAGATGGAAAATCCACTCCATACCTGCATCCTATATAAAAGGAGGCGAAGAAAAAAAATATTTACCAATATTCATGAAAAGACATGAAGGTAATAATATAATGTAATGGATGAGAGCATGATATCCATACCCTTGCCATGACAATAGCCATTTCCATGTTTAGAGATTGCTTCACAAATAATTCATAATTGCATGGCTTGTAGAAGAAGCTTGACAACCATGTCTCATTCCAGATCCGGCTAACGACAGAACAACAATGCAAGTAAAAAAAATTGATTCATCAGCTTCATTGTAATTGGTATGTGCATGATTGAAGAGAACAACAAATTAACACATACTAAGCATACGGAAAAAAACACCAGGCAGTTGACATAGCTAGAATACTTCTAGATAATTACCATTGAATTTATCTAAACCTTACTCAGCACATTTCAGAATGATCATGTAAATTCCATAGAGCATGCTAAGCTCTCATGGTTCTGCCAGAACGAGCAGTCCAAATGAATCCCTATAACTAGTGTTCTTTTTCAGCTTAGTTCACCCAAGGAGTAAGAATTTGTTCTGCTATCCTTCTACATCAATACGAGTCATTCACAAGCAAAGTCAAATTATTATATTGATTAGACCTTCTAGCCACTAAGGTTAATACCCTACCAATGCTATTTAAATTGTTTATTCATACATGCATTTTGACAGTATTGATTTCTAGAATAATAGTTCTTTGTCACCTGTGATAAATTTTGACTAACAAAAATAGTAAATTTACTACTGGCCTTCATTTTATTTTTACTTTTTGACTGGCCAACAATTATTCAAGAACATTCGTCACCCTTAACTGAGGCAGGGAAATTGTGTGAGAGAATAACCTACAAATGTTTCTGCCTTTTACCACCTAAAGCTTAACTTTCTCTACCAGAGTATTATACTCTACATCAACACATCATTTGGAAAATTATGAGATCAAACAGCTCTTCACAACAAATTAAAATTAGTTTCAGTCCTTACTGACCTTTTAGCTTGCTCCATTTCCAGTTCTCTAGTTCTGTATATAACATTCACACCCTGCAAATTAGATGTTAGCCCGCACGAAAATGCTTAGGAAATTAAAATGAGACGCTACTTAAAATAGAACAGGGTATTGGGTACTAAAATGTAAAAGAGGAAGGTGAGATTTAGACTCACTGGTATAGATTCTAACACTTTCGATACATTATGAGAAGCAGCCTTTCCTTCCACAAATAAGAAGAAAGTAGAGATTCCAACAACCTTATGATAAAAAATCCATGGTAATATCTGTTCTAGACCGGCAGAGGTGCTAGTTGTAATACATATCTGGAGTACAAAAACAAAACAAGATTACTAATCATAAAATATTTATCAGAGACACCATTAGCCTTTTATGTTACTAAAAATGAGACAAAAGGGGTAATCAAACAACTAACTGTGAATGCATTTACCACAAGCGCTTAATATTTGCCGTTTTTTCACACATTATGCAACCTTTATATAGTTGTTTCTTTTTCTGCTTCATAAATGCACATTAAGTACTCCTTAAGCTCGCTGATAAAAACTACTCCCTAAGCTAACTATTCTTTTACTATGTACGTTTGATCTTAGTATTGCACCGTTTTCAACTGTGTTCTGCAGGATTCTATTGTATCCAAAGCAAAATTTAGGCGCAATTCCCAATACTTGACATGATCCGCTTCATAGCATATAGACTATACCTGATATGTGACATTACCAGGATTCCGGAACAATATATAATTTGTAATCAGCAAAAAAGCAGTTTTGAACACAAACAACAATACACAAATGAACAGAAATTTTGCATATCAGGAACATCCTAAAATCGAAAAGGCCAGTGAGAGATTGATTCTACATCAAACCAGGGCATAGAATTATCAACCATGGATTCATATACCAAACTTGAAACTATTTCCCAAACAAAATTCACATGCTGCCACAAATACACTAAAACCTGAATCATCAGATCCAAATTCAAATCACACTCAATCAGATGCAAATTCAAATCAACACTCACACCAAAAAATCAAATCCAAACACAAAATCAACCAAACACAAACCCACATTACCCTAAAACCACGCCACGACCGAATCAGAACCTCACCCTGGGCTTCAGATCAGGATCGGCCTCGAACTTCCAGTCCCGAAAGCTCGGGAGCGACTCGGAACCGGATCGAGACCGGCCAAGCACACCGGCGCAATCGGAGCGCGATACGGCGGCGGAGCGGTCGCCGGAGCTCGCGCCGGGGAGCTCGAGGCGGTCAGGGGACCAGCGGGTGAGAGGATCGTCGACTCCGCCCCACCATTGGAGCACGAAGGCGAAACCGGCGAGAGCCATGGGGAGGAGAGTGAGGAGGCAGAGGAGGCGCGAGGCGTAGCCTTGTGGTGAGGACAGGGAAGTGGAGGAGGAGGAGGGTCTCAGAGAACCCGCCATGATCGGTCGCTGAGAGAGGTTCGAGCTCACAGAGAGAAAATAGCTGAAAATGGAAATAATAATAAATGTTTTCAGAGAACGAAGAAGGAGAAGAGAAACTGAAAGAGAGAGAGAGGAAGGAACCGTACTGTGAGAACCGTTTTGTCGTTGGTTTTGTTTATTGCCGTCTTCGGTTTCTTTCTTCATTTCGTGACTTTGTAATTATCTTAGCTTTACTTAATTAATTTTGTATCATTCTGTCAATTTTATCGTTAAATTAGTTTTTTGGGTAAATTTTTTATCTAAATAATTCATTAATTATGAGAAAATTGATTAAAATTGATAATGTGGCGGGATTGGAGCGGGTTTTGTGATATCATCCTAGGGCTGTAAACGAGCCGAGCCGCTCGAGCTCGGCTCGTTAAATATTCGGTTCAAGCTCGTTATGATCGAGCTCGAGCCGAATTTGAGCTCAAGGCTGAACTCGTTTAATAAACGAGCCGAGCTCGAGCCTATCTTTTAGGGCTCGATAGGCTCGTGCGCCAGCTCGTTTGATATTTAATTAATTATTATGTATTTATATTAATAAATTTTGAAAATTTTAATAAATATTTATGATAGAATTGATGAGCCGAATCAAGTCGAGCCAATCTCAAGTTGGCCAATTTATTATTTATTTAATATTAAATGAATATTTGTATTGAAATTCAAGTGAAGCGAATCGAGCCGAGCTCGAGCTCGAGCTTGTCTATTTTATTTCGAGCCGAGCTCGAGTCCAACACATTTTGCACGAGCCGAGCTGAGCCCTGCCAAAATGAGGCTCGATTCAGCTCGTTTACAGCCTTATCATCCATGATCGAACTGGAGATACCATATTTGATCGGGTCTTAGGGTTCTTTTTTTAATTTTTTGTGCGAATGACAAGATCGGGTTTTGCGATCTCGTTTCTGCCCCTATCAAGGATACCTGGGGTGTAAACGAATTGAATCGAGACCAATTTTGTTGAGGTTCGGCTCGGGAAAAATGTTCAATTTAAGTTCGGCTCGAATAAAAATAGTCGAACTTGAATTTGGTTCAATTCAGTTCGGTGCGTTGAGTTTTTACTATATATTAATTAAAAAATATTTTAAATTAAATTAAAAAATGTAATTAATTAAATACTAAAAGAGTCCGCTCGGAAACCTCGATTAGTTGGGCTCAAACTCAAACTCAACTAGACGAACACATACCAAATCTTTTTTTACAATTTTAATTCTTCAGACCTTCAAACTTCCAAGTCTTAGTCAACTTTTTGTTCATGTTGGTTTGCACAGCATTTTCGTTTATAAATGGCTGAGACATTCAAAAATGCAGATTTTTCAGACAATCTTTCAACATTTGTCCGGAAAAGACAATAAAAACAACAAATAACTGCAGTTTATTTGTTTCATTGATGATACAACAATGACCTGATGTAAACATGTAAATAAACTTTCTTACAACAAATTAACCATCACCAGTACTTTACTCATGGTAAAAAAAAATAGCATACAAGAACAAAATAGTTTAATGAATTTCAAGAAAGCTTCACCAATGTGTCTGAGAAACTCTGCTTCAATCTTCAATCACCTCTTCAGCAACTTCAGTACGTCTCCGACCAGATGCAACGATCCGGTGACAAGAACCTGAAAATACACAATGATGTCACAGTTGAAAAAGAAAAGGTTTCGGGGCGTTTCAATAAGCTCTCATAGTTCGTTCACGCAACATACATGGAAGGTTCTAAAACTCGGCGAGGCAAAATATAAAGAGTTTTGAGAAATCGATAAGAAATCAGCAAAACTCCTTTTGTAAATATTATATATAATAACTTAATAAGTTAAAATAGAAGCACAAATTATAGAACAATTTCAATACATATATAAAAACAAAAATAGACCGAATTTGACCGAGTTTACCGAATGAGAAGTCGGTAAAACTGAATCACCAAGAACGAGTTCTAAAACTCGGTCAACTCGGTTTCACCGAGTTCTCTGAATTCCCAACAAGAACACAAGAAGAAAGCAAGGAATTGTTGCTTTGAGGTTAAGGAAGTGTTTGTGTTGTGTAATTGACAATATAATTACTTAGATTATAAAGATGCAAAGCATAAACATCCAATCTCCTGAAACCCCACCAACAAAAGATAAACTAAGATTTCTTATTTGAGCTTTTGATTCTCAATGCTCCAACCTATTTCTTCACATGGTTAAAGAAAGTATAAGCTAAAGCAATAAAAGAAAATCTCCACATGGGTCTCTTTCAGTTTTGTTTACGAGGCTTTAACTGGTCTTTTCGTTCTAAAATAAGTGTTGTTGTTTGACTTTTATAACAAAAAATAAGAATTAGGAAGTCGGTGTTTGACTTTTCACATCATGCCCCGACCTTATGTTTAACAACACCAAGTGATTGCAAGCAATTGTAACAAAGAATATTATTGGTAATTCATTTCCGAAAGGAGGTAAACACATTTTGGGCGTCAAATTTAAGGAAGCGAAGCACTTCTTTGGAACGGATGAGTATTTTGCTCCCATGTGCAAGTCAAGTTGCATGGAAGGGACCTCATGTAATAAGCATGCGATCGCTAGTTCTAATCATCGTGCCAGCGGTATTGCTGACGAAAAAAACAAGTTTCATTGAATCTAATATAGTTTTTTACCTGGAGTTGTATCGAAGGGTTTCCTTTCACACAATCCCTCAGCCATTTAATCGTCAAGGGCAACGACGGGATGACTACACTCGAAGGAACATGTCTATCACCAAAATGATGAGCATCCTCATAAAGGAATTCCCGAGGCGGCAAAGCCTCGGCAGGATCCATCACTGGCCTCCTTTCCGGCGCATCTGATTTCCAAGAAAAGATTAAAAATATATAAATGACAAGAATATGACGTTATTGGCCATCGTGCCTGAACTAGAAAACGCACGAGCAACACTTACCTTTTCCGTGGATGATGTTTTCCCAAATCCTGCTGAGATTATATTGCCACGACAGGTCTTTGGTGCCAACGCCGCAAGGGATGGCCGAGGCGCCAGAAGTCACCTTGTTGTATGTAGACAAGCTCGGGACAAAGAGAGCTTTCGAGAAATGGGTGCCTGAGCAAGATTGTAATATTTGTTTTAATGCATATAGTTTCTATATGCCAATCTCCTGATCTGATAGTGGAAAAAACTGACTGCATTATCCCCCTTTTGTAAGGAGTCTGTGTACTATGTTCATCGCAAAAACTTACCGTGAATCATCCAAAATATTGCACATTTTATCAAACTACATTGAAACAAACAAAAAATCCAAAAACTTTAAAATGACATAATTGCCCCTGGAATAAAAAAAATTACATGTAATCCTTTGGTGATAAATATGTTTTTAGATTTACATGTAATTTTTATTTTTTTAATTTAAAGGGTATTCTCGTCTTTTCAACTCGGTTTTCACATTATGCCTAAGTGATTAATACCTGAGGAAGTGCATGTATTCACAAGTTGTGGAAGCAAGACTTGAGGGTTCCTTACATCCATACAATTGAATAAAAGAATCTGCAAGGCACAAATGCAGTGTACATTGTATTAATAATAACCTGCATAAATGGTTTTTAATGAAAAATTAAGCATTTTCATCTACAAAAAATATATATATGAGAACGGGATCTAATAAAAATCAAGGATTGGCATTTAATCTGGATTTACCTGTTTTGATATTTTGTTAGATTCAATGTTTTTAATCTCCTGCTGGGCATAACCGTTCCCAAAGACTGACTTTACATTTTCAACTTTATAAGAAGATACCGAAGTTGAGTTCTTGTCTTCTTTCACAGCAGTAGAGAACCATCTGGCACAAGCCTCCATGCTTTCGGGGCTGTGAGCTCCGTCCAAGTAAAATATCAAATCCCCAGAAGAATTTTCAGTCGCTTCCGATGGGCTATGGAGCTTTGAGGATTTATCATGAACAATCTGTGCCCTCCCAGAGAGACGCGCTGTTGAAAGACCCCTAAGAAATGGCTCTGGCAAGGTAGATTCATTACAACCCTGCTTCGATTCCACAAAATTGACGAACCGAGAAATTAATAATTATTATTCACATATATTTCACAAAAAATCAGAAATTTTAAGCTTTTAGCTCAAAAAATAATTAACATAGTTTTGAAGAAGAATAGTAGCGGATAGAGTATAGATGAAAAGCCAACCAACATTTTGGAATATTTTTTCCCATTTCTTGGTTCTCTGAAGCCAACATTTGCACAGAGAAGCGGCAAGACCAGCGTTGACTAGTTGGTGATCACCCGACAAGCCAAGCTTGAAACCTTCCAATCTCTCGAGATCAAGAGGAGCTGCTACAGTCAAAGGAACCTGCATTTGGCAAGAAACGAGAAACGCATAGTGAGCCCAACAGCAATTGCAAGTGCAGATGTAGTGAGCTGAAATAAACTTAGTCGCAGATTATTAGAATAGCCATTAAAAATAATCAGGTTCTCAAATTTGCATTGATTTGTAGTTCTTCAAAGTTTGGTCTACTTGTTAGGCTGTTTAGCCTTTGAAAGAATCGAACTCTATAAGATCCAGAGTTTTTTGTTCAATTCCTTTTGTTATTGAAGGTATCATGTTCAACTTGGATCAGACCTGGATTCTTTAGGACAAACCGACAAATCATATGTAGTAAGATATCAAATAACAAATATATTTACAAACTAAGACATGATTAATTTAGTTATAGAAATATGAAGATGGTCACCTTCAGTTGTTGGGATGTTTCCGTAAGAACTCCCATTGCTTCGGGAAGCTGCGGTACTGTAAAGGCTGGAATTTGAGGCTTCAGGAGCACAGAACACATCGATCAAATTCAGGAATTACTCAAAAACGGAAACCGCCCATCAAAATAATCAACAGAAATGTTGCAAATAAAGAAGTATATCGTTATAGAAAACCTTGTTCACGATACCCTAAATAGTCTCAAATTTAAGAATTATACCTTGAAAATTCCAGCTTTGTGCGATGCAATCTCTACAAGGGTATTGCCTGCATAATATGAGAAACAAAAATCCCGAAATAAGCATAAAACTACCTGTTTCTACTATTGTTAATATTTTTCGATTTCTTGCAAAACGAAGAGACAACGTAATACATCATTCATTATGTCTATTCCACTTAATAGTATTGAGATTAGGCATGCTGAAGTAAAATTCTAAACACAGCAAAATAAACTGCTGAGATAAAATAGCAAAAATAGTTCGCGGAGAAGGATGAAATTGTTGGGCGACGCACCCAGTGTCTCCATATGATCCATCCCTAGAGAGGCAATGCCACAGACAATGGGTTTTTTAATCTGCACAGTTTTCACCAGATTCCATCACCATTGATTTCATCGTTTACTTATTGGTATACTATCGTCCGGGAAAGGCTTTAATAGAAAACAAAATATTTTGTCGTGTTACACTCTAAATGAATTCACCATATTAGAATGTCAGTAAGTAAGGAAGAGGCGCATACCACATTTGTTGAATCCCTTTTCCCGCCGAGACCAACTTCAATAACAGCAACTTCTACCTGTGAAGAGGAACAATGTCTAGTTATAAATTTATAATAATATCATAAATAAAACAAAAGGAATAAGTCGGAGTCAATAAACGCATGAAGAAACTCACCTGTTCACTTGTAAATATTTTGAATGCTAATACGGTAAGGAACTGAAATAGCGGAGGCATCGGCAAATCCTCTGTAACATTTGCCTGCAAATAGAAGTTTCAAAATCAAGCAACGACCTTTCCGGTTATCATGAAACATATCTATTCCTTGTGCTCGACTCCTTTCCCACCTAACCCGTCTTTCTTTTTAGATTTGTTACATGTCAATATGAATTATGTGTAAAATCCACACGTACATAAATTTATGCACAAGACAAGACAGATGATGTGCCAACTCAATACCTAATATCAGTTGACTTGGAAACAATCCCAACATAAAGTGTCCTAGTTAAACCCGTCCAGTTAACACCCTTGGATAGAATTTTCTTCTATATAAAATTTAGACCCTATTAAACATAAACAAGCAAGAAATATGACCTGTAGTTGATTCCAGCATTCCCAAAAGTACTGAAGAAATTTTTCTTCTGGTATGTCCAACCTATGAAGGCAATTCAAAGTCACTAAGTTGTTGATAAAAATAATATTCAGGTTGAGAATATTTCTAATCAATCAAGAAAATACGGCATTAACAAATTTAGGATGTTTAGTTATAGAAACTTGAAATTCAAGTATTAGTTTTGAGAAATAAATTATTTTCCCGTCTGGGCGTCGCTTCAAATTAATAGTAAAACTAAGATTTCATATTCGGCAAAACTTCCATCTACAAAGGTTGACATTTGTGCATAAAGATTCCTTAATACAGATTGGTGGTTTGATGTTTCTCTTGTAAAACCTAGTTGTGTTTCTGGTACAGTTAATGTACTGTAGGTACGAAAAGAGAGTAGTGTTGAATATTGCAAGAGAAAAAACTTATAGTCAAAGGTCTGTTTAATAACAAATACCAACCCGTCTATACGGAATCTTTCTCTCACATCAATTAGGTGAGGTGAAGTGAATAGTCCAGTTCGGAAACCACACTCCCGTAAAATAGCCTCGCAAAACGAGCATGTTGAACCCTGAGACATTAATCAATAAGAGAACAGGATCATTATTTTAACTTCATTAAATATGTTTCTCGGTCTAATTCGCATAGTAAAAAAACTATTACAATTTACAACATATTGGCAATATAACAGTACCTTCCCTTTAGTTCCAGCAACGTGGATAATGTTGAGTTTGTCGATACTTTCCTCCAAGCCTAGTATCTAAGAAGACATGCAATTGAGATATAGTTACATGAAACCGAAGCGATTTCTGCTAATACAATCAATATATGACTTGAAACAAAGAGACACTTGCAAATTGATAAAAACACACTAAAATAATCTCAACAAGCAGAAACGACCGTGTAATAATCAGCTGACAAGAGATGGATAATCCAAGAAATGACAGAAGTTGTACGGTCAGATACTACCATAGGATTAAGTGCAAAGAATCTATGGAACAATATATTGTAGTAACTAGCGTTACCTCGAGATAGATCTGCATTCTTTGCATTTTTTCATATTTCCCACCCACGGTCGATTTGCTTCCACGTTTCTGACCTGTAATGAGAGAGGAAAGTGCATCCATGGCACTCTCATAAGATGACGAAAGAGGGAAGTTATGAGAATCATCGATAACCACATCAGTAACCGCGCCTTCTTTGACTTGAGACGACATCTTAAAAGATCTAAACCCTGAAACATTAAGCAAACAAAGAATCTAAAAAAAAACTCAACTGAACTTTTCATCATTTCCTTGTGTGAAGGGTAACACCGTAACAGTACAATGATACGGAGCTTACTGTATGCAGGATGATCACACTTATTCAAGCGGATCCGTAAACTAGCCTTCCAAGTTTTTCTAGTTAAGAATCGGTGTTTTCTTGAATAATGCGAAATGCCAAATATGCCACGGTTCAGATGAGTGTTCACATGAACAAGCATCAGGAAACATCATTCCTGGAAGACCAAAAAACCCAAGTTCAGGATAAATCTTGATTTCATGAGAATATCACAACTCGTGCTTTAAATAAGATATGGGTCTTTGTTCTCGATAAGTGTTGTCACTTTCTTTACCAGTAACTCACACCAAAATCAAACGCCATAAACTAAACCCATCTTAATATTAAAACAGTGCACTGCAAAAGATCTTGAGGATCCTTATATCGACAAACCAAAAGTAATTACTGTCAAAGCTAAACTGTACAAGGAAAAAATGAATAAACTGTTGCATCATAGGAACAGAAATGCAGTTTACGGCACCATAAAAACAAATTTAGAAGAGTCATATCAGATTTCAACATATCTTCACTATAAGCTAAGAATCACAACCTAAGCATTCTAAAGTGACCAAACTACATGAAAGCTCAAACCATATTATTTCCCAAATGAGTCAAAATTCCAAACCATGACACATTAAACACAGTACAAACAGGAAAAAAAGAACTTCCCATTTACAATTCATTGCCATATCCAATATGAGTTCATCACAGTCACAATCATAGATTCATAGCCCTCCATCTGAACTCCAAAACCCCAAACAAAAACACTGAAACACCCAATACCCACAATCTAAAATCTCCTCTTTTCCAACATTCTTCTCAGAAACCCAACAAAAATCACATCAAAACAGTACCTTAACTGAACCCAGAACACAGATTCCCAAACAAACACAACCCACCAAAATCAAAAGCTCACAGAATCAAAACAGCAAGGAAATGTCAATTAGAACAGAGAAACAGGTAAAGTAAAAGGAGAGGGACAGACCCAATTAGCAGAAGGACGATGAGCAGCCATGAGCAATCGATCCAGCAAGATGGGAGGTGGGTCGGAGCCGCCAATGGCTCTGGATTTTTTTCTGGGTAATTTATGTCTCCGAGGTCTGTGGCTGTGGTTTTGCCTTAAAAACATATTGTTTGGATACTGTGGTTGGTGGAACCGAGGAATATTACTGCGCACCACCCTAACACAGTACCAATTAATTAGGCAATCACCCAAGTGAAATACCGAAAATTATTATATTTTATTTTAAGGATAATTACACGTAAGTACACCTAATTATACACCATTTTCACGTACACACAAATATAAAACTCGATTTTGTACTTATCCAAATTATATTTCGTCTCACTCAACTCTAACGGGTTAAATCTAACAGAATTTTAATGTCAAATGACCAAAATACCCTCAAATCACAGTAATTTTGATTTAAAATCAAATCTGGTCAAATTAAATAAGATTTTTTTTAAAAATAATATTATTATTATACTATTTAATAATAATTTTGTAATTATTA
>JAYMTP010001451.1:0-24004 GCA_036897365.1 Geranium brycei | reverse complement strand
TCCCCATCCACATTGAATCTCATCACATCGGGCTGGATCCCCCTAAACCCACACGTGAACATAACATGTTGCTGTGGCTATGCACATGACTCATCTCAAGCTTCATGCTTTTCCAAATGTACCCACTACTGCTTCAGACAGAACACTGCAGCTTTACTATTATCAATAAAAAGACTCTTCTCTGACTGTCTTTTACTCAAGTGCTTCATGTCAGACATTAACTTTTACCTAACTTTCTCTTCACTCCAAACCAAACCCATCACCATAAACAAACTTGCTCCCCTTTGATGTGTTCATTATGATCTGGGTTCGGTTCCGAACCCAGAATCAAACGGAACTGTATATGAAAAATTGAGAACTGCAGATAATGGTTTGTTTCTGTTATAAGTTTAAGAGAATTGTTTAATTACAATTTGAATTTGAATTATATGAATCAAAACCATTATCAAACCGGAAAAAAATCGACCGGAAAATTATTTAAAATATTCGTTCAATTTTTGTTGCTAGTTTTAATATTTGCAAACTAAATTTTTTGATTGAATTGTATAACATTCAATTTCCAATGCATACTTATAATTATAGTTTATAATTAAATATTACATACAATAAAATTTGGAGTGCATTCATATATGATTTATATGAATCAAATTCTTGATGAAATCTGAAAAAACCCTACTCACCGTTACATTATGTTTTTCATGGTATTAATATTTACATACTGAAAGCTTCAATTGAATCGTATAATTATCAATTTCCAATATATATACTTATAATTATAGTTTATAATTTAATATTGCATACAATATAATTGTTTAATTAGTTCAAAAATAATTTTTGTAAGCCTGATTCGACATATTAATCAGACCTAAAATAAATAGCAAAAGTCAATCCGTTCAATCCAATTAAAATCAACAAACCATCCATATGCATTATAATCGACCGGTCAAGTATCTTTGATTTTGGGCGTGGTTAGGAACATGTTAAAATCAACAAACCATCCATAGGCATTATAATCGACCCGTCAAGTATCTTTGATTTTGGGCGTGGTTAGGAACATGTACGGTCCAATTCTAAGTCGGTTCAGTTTGGTTCCGAACCATGGTATCAGTCCAACTCCTCTTCCTCATAAATTCACATCCCAAGCCCAACCAAAAAAGAACAGAACATAAAAATCACCTCTCTCTCTCTCTCTCTGTCCATGGACTTCCACATGAAGCAATGGAGGAACCAGCAGCTGCATGAGTCAGAGGCTGACCAATACCAATACCCATCTGCTCCCAAAATGCCAAAACTCCACCACCATCATGATCTTGATCATCACCATCACATCACATCCTCTGCACTCCCTCTGTTTGAGCCAGAACCCAAAATCACCAGCACCAAGATTTCAAGTAAGGATCATGGAAACAATGTTTTTACCTTGTTTCTTGCTTATTATGGGTTTTTTTATTTTATTTTGGGTCATTTATTTGGTTGTGTGTGTGTGTGTGTTAGGGACAGGACTAGGAGGGTGCTTTAGCTTGGCACAGTGGCAGGAGCTGGAGCTACAGGCTCTCATTTTGAGGTACATGATTGCTGGTGCTGCTGTTCCTCATGACCTCCTCCATCACATCAAGACCACTCTTCTCTACTCCTCTCCTTGTTTTCTCAACACCTCCACTTCTCTCCACCATTTTCAACCTGCCTGTAAGTTATCACCAATTTCTTCATTTTCTTATTAGATAGTGAAGGTTGGAGATCAAGATTGTGTCTACTTTCATTTTATTGTCATTTCTTGATTTGGGTATAGTTAGTCCTCTGCTAAAACCAGTGGGCTGAAAAAAATGCTAGCCGACAGTCGGCTGAGAGGTCTTTTGGGGATTATAATCAGATAAATAAGGATTTTTAGAATGCTGACGGCAACCGAGTAAATTCCATTTTCAGTTTCTATGATTACATCTTCCAAAAATTAGCTACCCATTTTATTAGTTTTCGAATAATTTGAATGAACGAGTGTTTTAGAGTATAAAATTATAATTAGTCCATCAACTAACTATCGGCTTAAGTTTTTAATTGAGTTGGTCATCTAATACAATGTTCTACACAACAGCAGCAGGCGCTGCTCGGGTAGAGAGGGCCTGATCAAGAATTACAGAGAAGACTAATCGGAGATTTTTAGAACATTGATCTGAATAGTCCTCAATGACTATCCGTCTGATTAGTGTCTATCGTTTTTTTCATAACACCGATCATGTCTAAACATTATAGTATGCTTGATTGGCTATTTTGGGTTCATTCTGAATATGTGATGTTTTTTTTTCTTTAGTAAATTTGTCACAGTCAAGATTGGAGTGAACATTAATTGGATTTTGGGTCTTTTTGGCTTGTTATGGAACAGTGTTGCAGTCTGGTTATTGGGGGAGAGTGGCCATGGATCCGGAGCCGGGGCGGTGCCGGAGAACCGACGGCAAGAAGTGGCGGTGCTCGAGAGACGTGGTGGCCGGCCACAAGTACTGTGAGCGCCACATGCACCGCGGCCGTAACCGTTCAAGAAAGCCTGTGGAAAACCACACACCCACCGCCGGCAGACCCATAGCCGCGCCGCCTCTGGCCGGCGGTGACCATTTTACACTTGATCTCAGGTAATCAAACAGACGTCTGGTTTGCTATACGTTTTGTTGGACTGTTGTGGTAATAATGTGAATCAATTGTAACACTAATGTTTTAACACGAGGAAAATGACATATAACCATTGTTCTAAAAAAACGCTAGACACTAGAATGGCAGAGGCATGAGAGGGCTGTTGAGAACTAATCATAAAGTAAATCAAATTAAAAAATTAATCGATGATTAATCGAATAAATCAGATATTTTAGAATACTATAATTACAATTAGACAGTTAGTACTGTGATATGTGACGTAAATATACTCTCACGTAAAAACGTACATTCAAAAAATTTAAGTTGAATTACGGAGGTACTTAAATTTGAGCATAGAATTATAGTTGGGTACCTCTGAAGATACGTTAATTAAATCTTAAAATTCTATACTTGAGATTTATTTGTGTCATTTTCTTTTAAGAATTTGAAGGAAATGTGGATTTTCTATGCAAGCTTACCCCAGCCAAGGCTTTACTCTTGTTTTGAAACTCATCAACATTGATGCTTTAATGCTTTTGCTAATGTTTGCTTCTTTATTTCTTTTTTTTATGTTGGCAGTTCCTCACATTCGAATCATGTACACAAGAACCTCTTCGGCACCCAAAACGAGGTCATCGGACAGGGCGAAAGGCCCGACGGGCACATCCTGAGGCCTTTCTTCGACGATTGGCCCCGAGCCGTTCAAGAAACCGACGGCACCGGAAGTAACACCAGCCTGTCCATTTCATTGCCCGGAAATTCTCCTTCCGACGTGTCGCTGAAGCTGTCCACCGGTACAGGAGACGAGCCAGGGTCGAGAAATGGCAATGGTGAACAATCCCAAGTGAACTGGGGATCGGGAATGGGCGGAGGAGGGCCTCTGGCAGAGGCGCTGAGGTCATCCGCCACCGCCTCCAGCTCGTCGCCGACCAGTGTTCTGCACCAGCTTCCTCCGAGAGATCACCTTAGATAATTATATAATACGCAATAAATTATTATGTACTATATAACCATTTTCATTTCCATCGGTTTGATTCTGGGCATTTCTATTTAACGTAAAAAATCTAATTGTTCGTCCACATTCCCAGAAGGGACCATATCGTAACGGTAAGGAAAATTGAATCACAATATTACAATCTGCGGTATATGCTACATGTATATACAGTGAATCATCTTGCTAATATATCCCCGGCGACATAATAAATTTACAGTACATGTTCCGTCCGTCTCCTTAATTTTTTTGCGGTTCTGATCACTTTCTTCGCTCTACTCTTACTGACATCATAAATTTACAGAACATGTTCTGTCCGTCTCCTTAATGTTTTTGCGGTTCTGATCACTCTCTTCGCTCTACTCTTACTCGTCTCAAACATCTCAGGGCAGCGAAAACATCTATTATTATGGATTTTATTAGCCAAAGGATTGTGGAGGAGGGCACGGCTAGTTGGTTGCTCTCGCAGGAAGAGAGGTGTCGGTAGGTTTACTCTGTGACGCCTCTGCTAGAGCATAAACCACGGCGGTTCTACATGGTGCGTATACCATGAAGGAATTAGGTCGGTCGTCGAACCATCCGTCCTGCAGAGAATTTAGAACTCATTCTGTATTTAGTAGGCAGAGAAAAAATGGACATTGTAAGCGTGCATGTTGGTGATAGAGTTTCTTACTTCTGTGAAGTATTCGGCACTGTGATCTATCCTTTCAAATCCTCCGAACAGTTTGTCATCTGAATCCAAGACAATCTGAAAGAGAAGCGAATAAGTTCATGTGATTGATGCAAACATTATATGGCAGAGAAATTGGTGAAAACGTCGCATTTAATAAAGAAAGATAACAGAGTAAAAATGGGCGGTGAGGGATGGCAACAATGGGGCGGATTTAGTGAACTTGTATCCTACCCTGTCGAATAGGGGATGCCAGGTCCCCATCAGATGCAAAGTATTTTGTCTCTCTACAGGATGATAATGGGGCGAGTTCGGGCGGATTTAGTGATTCCCCCCTGCATGTTGGATAGATAACTGCGTAAAACAGCCAGTGAGGGATAGCAACGGGTGGATTTAATGATTTCATCCCCGCCGAGTTTGGAGTTATTTTGCCTCTATAGGATGGCTACGGGGCGATGTTGGGGCAGATTCAGTGATCCTCTTCCCTTACCCGTAGGATAGACGACGATTGAGGGATTGCAATGGAACGGATTCAGTGATCCAGTCCCCTACTCCGTCCCTATCAGATTATGGGTATTTTGCCTCTCTATAAGATGACAACGGAGCGGATTCGAGAGAATTTAGAGATCCCCTACCCGTCGGATCGGGGACAACGAATACCGTCGGGTTCTGAGATTTTTGCCATCCCTCCTCTACTTAACTTGAGAATATCCCGTCGATTTGCAAAACAGACCTAGCTTTTCTAGTATCATGTGATCTTGCAAGATAGATAAAATCATTGCCCTATAAAGAGTCATTTGAAAGTGAAAGATGCAGTATGTGTAATATTTTGCGGACAATTTAGTCTGGAGGCACCGTCCATGCAAGCTATCTAAATGTGGCAGATAGTCTCTACAAGTTAATTTCCCAGTTGCATTGTGATTACTAAGAGACAATGTTACACCCATTGAAGTAGAGACGCGATAAGTTGGATTGGAATATTTAGAAAGTTGCATGGCTCATTAACTAACTTGAACAATAAAGATAAAGAATCTGATACTAAACCCTTCAGTATGGGAACTGTCAATCAGGGTTCCTAGGATTACCTATTTAGGATTTCCTAGGAATCCTGATTGACAAATAAACTAATTAGGAAATTATACTATTAACGCAAGCTATGAAATCCTAAATAGGTAAACCTAGGAACTGATTGGCAGGGACAATGCTCAATCTCAGAAACACGGCAGACATACACACACGTGAATGCTAAATACTAAAACCGGGGACACCAAGTAGATGAAATTCATGCTCAATCTTATGCCGCTCTAGTTCAACTGGTCAGTGCTGAAGTTCTAGGTAGACTTACATAATGTCACCTATTAGGTTCTAACTATCTTACAACATTAGGTATTGATAACGTGAATCATGGTGTAGACACTTGTGAAAATTCCGATTAGCTAGGTACATTTTTATAAGTCGTGTTGGAGAGGAAAAAAGGAAACCATAGTTAGCATACCCTGTATGAGAACCTGACAATGTAATTGGTGGTTCGATAATATAATTTACCTTGTACTTTCCTGATTTGAGGCAGCCCAGGCGGTAGTCTGAATAGCTGTTGGTCCAATGGAAATTGAAGACGAAAACCAGGTCTCCCCTTTCAAAGACAATAACCCGATCACTTTCATCCTTACGTGATATATATTGGTGTTTAGAGGTCATGAACTGCATCAGAAATGAATCAATGAATTATTTTTCATATTAAGGTGACAGTTCGTAGCATACATCTGAACGAAAAGAATAAGTAGAGAAGTAAGCAACACATATATCAATAATAGAGCAGAAGATAATGGAAAATGTAAGAAACAATTACTGAATTAAAAAGAACTATTCATCGCCTACAATAATAACACACATCACAGAGAAACGAACTACCACTGAAGTCATATTAACTTTTCTTCCATTTGAAACCATCCCAGAAAATGTCATTCAAAGAGGATGATTTGAGATGCTCCGCCATTTTTTATTCTTGATGGTTAAGACTTAAACTGAATAAGAATACCCAAAAGAAGATAGTGCCATTTTAGATGTATGCAAATCAATCTCCAAAAATGGAGCGACAATTTAAGATTTAAGATAACAATTCTGAAACATCTACATGCTAGAGGTCCAAAAAAGAGAGAATGCACTGATTATTTTACGTGTGAGATAGGTCACCATATCTTATACTGCTAAAACAAGATAAATAAACTATGAAAACAATAGAGGACATTGCTCAAGTAATCTCCTTTTGTTGGAGCAAAGACAACAACACATTTCACTATCTCCAGACATTTTCAAGAAGTAAATGGATGACAAGTATACACTGCTATAAATTTAAGCATGTACAGAACTTACAGAATAGGTTTCTTCTAGATGATGCATTGCCCGATCAAATTCTTGCAATCCGTGGTATCTTAAATAATTTGCATCCCCCTGAACATGCATTACCAAAAATATAAAAAAAGAATATATGTAATCATATGATCTGGAGGTTATTTCTAATAGCAATGATAATGAATATAGTTTGAATTACTTAATCCATAAAAAACTAATGGTGGCCAGCCAAATAATAAAGCACAATAGACATGCTTTCTGTGAATAGTAACTAGCACTAGTGATGCAATGGAGGAATTTACCAGATCGAATCTACGTCGACATTTATCAAAACTGAAATTGTTCCCTGGGATTACTTCTCCAGTAGTAAGTTTCTGTTCACCCCTTGGAAAATCAATCCACTCTAAACAAAAGAGTAACAAAGGAATTATAACCTAAGTCCTTGACAAAAATAAATGGAAAGGAGTTCAATTCGATAATATGACAAATGACAGAAACTTGATATTTATTGATGATAATGACCAACCCATCCTTACCGGGATGCCCAAATTCATTTCCCATGAAATTCAAATATCCTTCTCCACCCAATCCCATGGTAATAAGCCTGATCATTTTATGCAATGCAATTCCACGATCTATTACTGGTGTTGAAGGTCTGTCCACGGCCATGAAGTCATACATATCCTGCAAAATGTAATATGATATAAGAACATTGCTACTATAGTTAACTGTACAATTAGCTGTCACCATTATAAGATCTTCAAAAGAACTTTCTATTTGAGGATGGGAAAGCATAAATATCATGCTTTCGCATAGGTGCATGCATCAAAGAGATAATTTAGGCGATGACAATGCTACTTTGAACGCAAAATACTGAAATAGTGAGTTTTAGGCTATCACTGCATAAATCTGTCACATTGTGTATAAGACAAAACCTTTGGCACCCAGTATTGCTTACAAAGAAGGAAATGTTTTTTTTTATCAGAAACAAAGAAGGAAATATTTCCTCACCTTGTCCATTAACCAGAATGCTAATGTCTTGTCACCAACCAGTGCTTGATCATGACTTTCAGCATATGATACACACTTTTCTAGCCACCTTCTATTGGTAAGGGTATGAGTAATATCACCCATCTGCCAATATTCATCCGGTTTCCTGCGCACAGTAAAAAAAGGTAAATATGGTAATTACACAAAAAAAACACGCACTGGTGCCAAGTATTCAGCAAGATACATAGTATCCTTCCTCAAAGTCAGTTATATGAAATGTGATTATAAACATGGTCTTTATAAGGTCGATATAGGTGGCAAGCATTTGCTTGGTATTGTGTCCAAAATTGTCCCGTCATAACAACAATGGAATTCAGAATTTTTATTCAATCTAATTTTAATTTTTTTGAATCATCCCCCATCCAGCAAGAAAAACATTTTAAGTTTAAGGAATATGGACAAATATATTTAATACATTCTGCAAAATTATTCATGCTCATAACCTGCATTTGATTGAATCACCATAAAACAAAGCGATGGAGTAGAAACTGAAAGATATAAAGCAATATTAATAGTTTTTCATACTGGAGAAGCTCAATCCATTTATCAGCAATGGCCATGTGCAGACGGTAATCAAAACCTATACCACCATCCTGAAGAGGAATGCAGAATGTTGGCATTCCACTAACCTGTAGATCAAGAAGTTTATAATACAAATAGAATAGTTAGTAGATTGCTCACTAATAACCTTACAAAACAATTACTAGCTTATTATCCATGATATTTCTATTATGCTTTTCTGGTTAGTGTTTCCCCTTTCTGTGTGGCTGCAGCATCAGGCTAGTTTCAAAATCATTGTCAAAATTGAACCACCAACAAATCCAACTGAGTAACAGAAATGACGCTAATCCTTCCCCAGTGCATACACATTACTAGCTTCATACGTAGAGATGATCCAGTGAAAACTAAACCTACTGATTATAACAAATTGTTATTATCCCTCATTTACAGAGTGCTAATAGCAAGGGTCTATGTCAGGAATCAGAAATTGGAGGTTGATTAAAGAGTCTTAGCCATGGAAGAGGAGATGGTTGCATTACAACAAACACCCAAATTACTTACATCTTCACCAATGGTAATAGCTTCAGGAAAGAGCCCATGAATGAGATCGTTAACCAGCATCAAATAAACAACAGCATCTACGTCAGTTGCCAAGCCAAAATACTCCTCGTAGTTACCAGTAAATGTTACCTACATAGAATACATAACCAATAAATGCCAAATGAGTTGAGTTGGTGTGCTAGTATCCTATATAAAGTGGCGGCAAAACATATCACTGTAACAGGTAGATTAACATCTAAAAGCACTAATAAATAATACATCTAGTGCAAATGAAAGCATATGTGAATAAATCCACCTCCTTCACTCCATTTTTTCCACCTTCACTCTTCTCATCCCTCTTTGTATTGCTTTCAGCTTTTATTTTCCATGTAATTTCTTTGAGTTTTCCTTTCCTAACTTGGGAAATCGATTATCGTTTTCTAATATAATTATCTTTTGCTGATAAAAAAATGAAAGCATATATGCAACTATGCACCAATACATATTAATACCACAAGAACATTCTTTCCATGGCTGTTTCAACATACCTGATTGTTTGAAGATCATAGTTTTGATTCAAATCTTTATCATTCACTTTCATCATTATAACTACTTCCCAACTTCATGTTTAAGTTGTTTCCTTTCGTTCTTTTTTCAATAAGAAACAAGCTTAATAAAATGTAAACTAAAAAATGCAAGGCCAAAAAGGATAGTGCGGCAAGGCTGGGCTAAAGAAACCCTACCACTGTGTGCCAAATTATCATCAAATAACAAATATAGTATTATGACTCTTACCACTTGTCCTGATCATAATTACAAAAAAGTGAACTTCAACAGAATGGTCAGTGTACTTATTCCAGAAAGGCATAATTATATATAAGTTATGAGAGCAAGGAAAATACCTGCAATCCATGGTGAGTGTACATCATTGATGTCACACCATCAAATCTGAAGCCATCGAACTTGAATTCTTCCAGCCACCATCTTGCGTTTGAAAGAAGAAACCTTAGTACCTACATTAGTAAACTTGAGTTAATTGCTCTAGTCTACAATAATAATAATAATAATAAAGGACTCAACATATAAACCCTTTAAATGTTGCAAGATAGCACATACTTCCCAGCTTCCGTAGTTGAAGAGGCGAGAATCCCACATCCATTGGTAACCCCGTGACCCAGAATGGAAGTAGTGGCTATCGGTTCCATCGAACATGTTCAGCCCGTCCAGCACATTATTTGATGCATGGCTGGATTCATTTCATATCATCAGTTATTTATTAATGTACATATCATGTTCATAAGAGGGAAAAATCAGTTCAATATCTCATAATATATATCCATATAGCATCTCGAGCAACAAAGCATTGCAGAGAGTATCATAAAAATAGATATGCTCTTTCGCCTTCAAATTCTTACTTTGCATATGTTCTTAGTATGATACAGTTGATGAACAAGATGCCAATAATGACAATGGAAGATACATGAATAGCAATTAGAGCATGTTAGTCATCAATGAATTATCACTTGAAAACGAAGGGCTATGGGTGGTTATTTCTTAAAGTATGACGGCACTAGCAAAAGGCTACAGCCGGAAAAGCTCTAAGAAGCCGAAATAATGGACGCAAAGGAACCAACAAATAAAGTTAGGCTACTGGTTTGTTAGCCTCAAGTGCATGTATGCATATAAACTTCTCTGAATATGTGAAAATTTTCATACCATCATATATGCATGAAAAGAAAATAGTACATATTACAATGCAATATACATCTAAGCATAGTTATACTTCCACATGAATAGTTTGTTGCAAAACTTAAGTCATTACCTATGAACAATATCCATTAAAACAACCAGACCTAGCTCATGGGCTTTATCAATCAAAGACTTCAATTCATCAGGAGTTCCACACCGACTGCTAGGTGCAAAAAAGTTTGTAACATGGTACCTGCATTACATGCAAATAAAACTGCAAGTTAATTGTTTGAAAACCATAAACAACGTATACCGCCAATTAAGACCATGTTGTAACCTAGACTGCATGACCAAGTCATTCACGCGTATAAATGAAATAGCATAAGGACCATGAGTAATGAGCACTTATGATTAAAAGAAGAAATTACCCAAAGCTGGCGTAGTAGGAATGCTCTTGAATAGCCATTAACTGAACCGCATTGTAGCCAAGCTTTTTAATACGAGGAAGCACCTCATCTCTAAAATTGGCGTATGTATTGATTAATGGCTTCTGCATCTCAAAGTGTCAATGATAGTGTGAGACTTGGAAAGGAAAAGTTTATAGGTACACCTTGACATGATATAGAACAGAGATATCCAAGTTACTAATCATGTGCGAGGATGCAAGAAAGAAATTTGAAAAACTACAACACCGCAAGGATAAAAGGGGGAAAGCATAGTAACATGGCACAATTTCCCCCCATTGATTGTTTTAGCTTGATTACAGATGGCACAATTTCTTGCAGAAAAGGAAATTGACAAATAAAGAATCAAAGTTGGAAAAGTGGAAGTAAAATTAATAAAGAACTTGGATGATTTTGCCTTAAAAGAAGTAAATGGAAGATGAAAAATCAATTTGCTACTTGAGAAGTGAGAGATCCACACCGTACTACTCATTCCAACGTGCGCCTCATAAATTCTAAGTGACTCAGGCCTTTTTGGTTGAGGATGTTTGAACACATATGTTTCCTGCAAATAAGAAAATAAAAGAATCACTAACCCTTCATACTATGCACACAACAAGGCCTTTAAAGTGATTATTTCAGTGACTGAGGATTATTTGCAATCATTTGTACCTCTTCTGGTGGATCATAATATATGCCATTGAAAGGGATCTCACCCGGAGCCTGAACAGAGAACTTTATCCAAGCAGGAATTGAGTCTTTAATGCCAGATGGGGTATCCATGCGGATCTACAGTAACATAGTAAAAGAGTTATTTCGAGAGTAAGGGAAAATCAGTTTTAAAAATAGTCTTTTGTCCTCTCCGTATGCTATTTTTATGATAATGTCAAAATAATGAATTCATTAATGATCCATATCATCCCCAAAAAATTAACTTTCTCCATTGTGATGCTAGAGCTGGAGTTTCATGGACCCATCTGGTAAAATATCTGATATGACATGAAGGAGCAGATAAATACTCATATAGCGAGTGCACTAAGGTTGTTGACAAGAGTCCACCTATTAGACAGACACTGTTTGAGAAGACATGCGCACAGAGGAATCCCAAACCTTTTACGTATTTCTATTAATTGTTAGTTTGGAATTATGATTAGTTTAGTTAGAGTTCTTTTAGAATTTGTATTAGTTTGTTAGTTGGGATTAGGGTTCAAGTAGGCTATAAATACCTACGGGTTCCATGAATAAAGCATTGAGAAAATTATTGGTAAATTGTTACTTTTGAGATCTTGAGTTCTCTCTTAATGAATTCTATCCAGCAGTTATAGGACGAGGAAAGAAGCTCGGGGTGCCTCCACGCAACCTGACGAGCAACCAGCAATCAACATACAAGGGTCCCATAACCCAATCCCGAGCCGAGGGCCGTATCAGTTTCCATACTCCATTATGGAGATCAATGAAGCTGCGAATAATTAATTGATCTTGTGATAACCCATTTATATCATTTTCCAAGTTCTCCATCGGTACACAAACATATCTTATCTATCTGAACAAAATTTATTGTTTATACCTAGGAAGATGTCAATCTTCATTTATTTTCAAGGAAACAGACTCCCCCTCCCAACAAAATAATACTCTATATGTACTCAATAATTTAACACTTGTAAGTATGAAGTGGCAAGGGCTATACCAATCATCCCAAACTAAAAATGAACATATTGGGACTCTCGTGATTTAAAAAAAATTCACATCCATAGAACCTGTCATTTTGCATTGTTTCTCAAAGACATCAGAGGCTGTTCTTCCCAAGAAAGACTACCTCATATTATTCCCCTTCTCTTGCATCAAATTAAAAGAGAAACCATATCCACAGGGTACTGTGTTTTTTGTTGCATAACCCAAATAGATAATAAAAATGCAAAGAGGAAAAAAATTCTAAAATATATTATAGAAGTGAAATGATTAAATTATTAAAATAAAGCTAAATTATGCATAATCAAACGTACAGTTCATCAAAGAAATTACCTTCACTCGAGACCCGTGAGGAATAGATGGAGAACCATCAGCATTATTTGGTAAGAAGATCTCCCAGACACCATACTCGTTCTGTAATAAAAAAGAAAGAAATGAATTTCATAAAATACTTTTTTTTATTTCTTTAAGCACTATAGATATATCGAAACAAGCCATTTATACAGAATGCTAGTAGGTAACAGCGACAAAGGTCACTAGGAAACCAGATAACTTGAAAAAAATTTAAAACTGAATTTTGTTTACCAGTTTTACCTAGTACCCAAGCCTCTTCATGAAGTGGTGCAAATGAATCCAATATATTAGATATAGTGTGTTATACACAGAAAGGGTGATTTTGAATTTTAGTGAAAATTGAGTAAGCCAAAAACAATCCAGGACTTGTCCATGTGAGGAAATTTATGAAAAGATAGTGCATGTGGAGGCAAAATGTAAGAGTTCATCATCCCATACTGAATATTAAGTGGGGGAGGGAGAGAAGTCAACTTGAACCATTAGATGAAATATACCAGAACAACTGCAGTGTATTTGACATCAAAAGAAGTAGGAACAAAAGGCAAGTGGATTTATTTTTTAAAATGAATATAAAATATACCCTGGTCATAATATCTGCATTGGGGTTCCAGTTGTTGAAATCTCCGATCAAAGCTGCAGACTGAAAAAGGTGGGAGAATCACCAACATGATGAAAAGCATAAATTATAATGATCATACAACATTTCAAATAGACTACTTAACTAATTTTTCCAATAAGAGAGGTATGCTTTGAATGAATTATCTAGACTCTTCATGATGCCTGAATAATGTTGACCTCTAGAACCAAATCAAATTATCTCATTAACTATCATATAATGTAAAATGAATCCTGATGCACCACAATTCTACCTCTATTATTTTTATGGATACTGCAATAGTTTATAGTTTTGGTAAGAAAAACAGAGAATACAGTCCCTGCTTTCATATTACATTGCAGAATTCTTGTTATCAATAAAATTATTCTCAAAGTTGTGGCTGTGAGGATGCTAGAACAGTGGGATCAAAAACCTTAATGGTCATATAAGTTCATCGTTGTCGGGATTTTAACCTAAACCTGAACTAAATTTGACCCTGATTTGGTGACAAGATGTGTCATTTTGTGTAAATTAAAAATCACAAGCATACTGAAGATCTGGCTTTACGTACCTTAGCTCCTGGTGCCCACTCTCTGTAAGTAATACCTGATTCACTGAAAGCCAGTTGATACATTTAATAACAGTGTTTGAGCCACTAGAACATAAACTAAAATCTAAAAGTAGGTTTACTTTCAAAGGAAGAAACCACAAGTTATGCTGATAGAACATAGCGTGTGATCAAATGAAGGGTATAGAAAGAAAATTAATTCTAGCAAAGAGAGTGGATGCAGTAAAGCGCGACTCAGTGAATGTGACAACCAAGTAAACTCTACAAAATCACCACTATGAAGATAGAAAAAGGGTACACTGTCATATTCAACAGTATTTCTTTCTTTCTTTCAAGGGCTAGTTGCATTTAGGATGGCTTATTTTTCAATGGGTCATCTGTTAACCAATGGATGAAGAAACAATCTGAAGTACAATACGGTAAGGGGAAAAGTGACTATAAGTGGGAAGAAATTTATCTATGAAGGAAGACAACCTACAATAATTCAGACAACTTAGAACAATTCTAACAAGCAAATTGTATATGAGATTGAAGTTCAATATAAGGAGGAGGCTCAAACAAACAGTATATGAGATTTAACTGTTGCTGGTGGATCTACAAGAATATTACAATTCCTATCAAAATATTGCATATATGCAATAAACATGCACTGATAGAAGATGTCAGTTTCATTCATTAAAAGAGAAATGATGCATTAGCATCAATCTGATGATAATGGAAAAGAGTCGTACCTTTTGGTGAAACCAAGCTTTTCATAACCACGGGAAAATGCCTCTAAACCACCTTCATACTTGTCAATCTCCTCACGCATTTTTTTGTAGTGTCCATAACTGTAAGTGAACATGTATATATACATCACCGAATAAGTCAGGTAATCTTCCCATGTGCACTTCTAAAGCAATTGATTGTAAATCTAGTGTTAAATCAGCTTGACCTTTAACATCACAAATAATAACCGAGCACTATCTTACCGGTAATCAAGATGAGCACGGTAACTTTTTAGAAGAGGATCTAATTCATATATTTTCTGTCCGGTCCCAGGTGGGGGAACAGACTTCACTCTCATTACATTGATGTCAATGGTGCTTACATTCTCTTCCACTGAAACTGATGTATCCTTGCTCAGAGCTTCATCAACCCCTACATCTGATGAAGACACGGAATCTGGGTCACTATCAGCTTTATTGTATGCAATGTTAGCCTCATCCTTGATCTCTGTATCATGTCCAGGTGTTTGATCTTCTATATTATTAAGTACCTAAAAGCAGGCATGAATCATTAAGGAAATAAGATATAAACAGAAATAACCCTGTTGACTATTTTAAAACATGCTCCTGAAGATGCAGACAGTATGAGAAACAGTGATAAATATAAACCTGCCCACAATAACCTTAATCTTAATTTGGATAAAAATATGCTTCAAAACTGACCAAAGCTTATTTTAGTTGGTTATAAAAACATATTCTGCTCCTCAAACAGTTAGGAATCCAAACAGAATTCAACGACCATGGGATTAGATAGAGATGGGCTGGGATAGATAAGTATGATTATTTGTTTTATAAGACTTGGGATTTTAAACTCATCGTTATCAATATAGATTTAGGTTTTATCATCCTGGTCTGTTGTTTAGTTAGATGGCTTGAGGCTATAAATACCTGCAGAGGAGGCTCAATAAAGTATCAAATATAATTACCAAAAAAAGTGACTACTTTGAGATCGGTGTTTTGACAATAGAACAATTTTAAAGCATATATATATAAAATAAAAGTTGGCCAACTTTTACCAAGTTTGGCCTAGTTGACCGAGTGAGAACTCGATAAAACTGAACCACTGAGAACGATAAGTGAAAATCGGTTTAAAGTCTGGTCAAACCTGAACCAACAAGTTGACCAATTCATTGTTTGAAATGAATGGTATGCGAAATATGATATTTATTGTTTTTATTACTGAGGCCTCATGGTGCTAAGGTAAAACGCCTCGGTTCCCGATTTCGCCTTTGCATACCTTGGTGTTTTCCTACAAACTCAGAGATTAGTGTTCTCTCCAACGAACCCAGAGATCGGTGTTCGTTGTAGAGAACACCGATCTCTAGGTTCATTGGAGAGAACACCAATCTCAAAGTACTCCTTTTTTGCTAATTATATTTGATACTTTATTGAGCCTCCTCTACAGGTATTTATAGCCTGAAGTCATCCGACTAAACAACAGATCAGGATGATACCCTGATGATAACTATGAATATAAAAAACACAAATCTAATCCTGATAACTATGAATTTAAAAACCCATATCTGATCAAACAAATAACCATACTTATCTATCCCAACACATCCTTTTTCTAATCCCATGGTTGTTGAATTCTGTTAAGATTCCTAACACAGACCTAAGACCTTCCATCTTCCCACTAAGAATTAACAGTAGATTTTAGTTTAGGGTAGGAAGCATCGGTTTCCCCAAACAACTTCCAAATGTGTAACAAAATTAAATTGGGGCTCGTCAATATAAGAAACAAACTAAAAGGAAACTAAGATATCTATTTACGTGTCCAAGCACAGTGGAAACTGATATATTAGATTAAAGGCATAGCCACCTAGCTGTTTTACAAAATAAATCGTAAATTGTTGACAGAACTGCTTTACAATACTTCCTAGTTCCTTCTGATAGAATTGTTCCTTCATTTGAGTCTACATACTACTGCTAAGGTAGTATTCAAGTTTCTTAAGTGTGCTTGGGTGCAAACATGGGGATGTAGTATGTACACTCCAAACCTTAGAATCTTCTAAGGCTGTGTCAGGATTTTCTAACTGATCTGTTGAGGATAAAGAAGCCCCACTCTGGCCACCTGGAACCAGGACTTTCTCAGATGCAGCAACTGTTACAGATGGAGAATCAGGATCCTGTGAAGATTTTACAGCACTGATCTTCCCTACAAACAGACATCAAATTAGTTTATATTATGCAGTAAGAAGTGTAATCAAAGTACTTATCAATTGAACATTAGTTTCAGAATTCTTACTACATACATGAAAACATATAGTGCATTGGAGTATGGGAGTAATTGAGTAATTTCATTCACATACTTATAACTAAAATTGAGGAATACAAACATGTTAGTGTGATGCCTGGAACCGGGAAGGAAAACTATAAATTCAAATTATTCGTCTAGGAACCTCCAAGCAAGAAACTTTTTTCTCATTAAAAATACAGAGTAGTTGATGAAACATCTTAAACCACATACGATGTTCATACTCTGAAACAATGTAAGGCAGAAGAAAAAAATCAATATTAAAGGGATTCTAGTATCTGCGTTATCCAATAATACTATAATAATGATGTCAGATTACCATCAAACAATTATGATACTACTGTTGCTCAAAGAGCTTTCAAAAGCAACCATATCAGAATATGCATAGAGTTTCCACTCTCTGGACCCAGCTGGTTTTACTTGAGTACCTAGCTCTTGCCAGAAGCATCCATACGTGTACAGCTCTACACACCGCGGTATCTTTGATTTTCCTTGGGAAACCATCTCACCCTTAAATTCACTATAAATGAATTTTCCTTCAACAGTTTCCCGAGTTGACCATGCCCTTGGCTAACTCGCACAGCCTCATAAAAGGTTGAAATGTATAACCGTAATTTTCACCTTCTAAATACGTACAAACATCCATCATAAACCACTGAAAAAATACCTTGAATGACCAACAAGCTTTATAAAGGACAAAAAGGAGTTCAATTATCACATCTATTTCTTTTCCTTCACTTTCACCCGAACTGGAACCACAACAACGACAATTTCACTTTTCTTTGAATCTCTCTGCCACTCCACACTCAAGGCCCCACTAATCAGTGATCATACAAAAAAAATGAAATTCCAAAGTAACGGATCAAATCAACACTGTTCATAGCTACATTCACTTCCTATACCTAGTCTTCTGCCATAAACTGACAGTCAAAGCACTAACTACTCAATTCGGCAGACTCCATAGAAATTTAACTTGTAAACCGCCAAACAGTCAAATACTCGTCCAATCAAAACCAAATCACTGTTCTATTCACAATCACCTCAAAATCAACAGAAACAGCAATATCAACTGAAGCACAGAGCAATGCACAAATAACTAAAAACGAACAAGACATCGAAATCACCAAATTCGAACCAAATCACTTATTACTCAATTCCGCAGACTCCATTGAAATTTAACAAGTGTAAACAGCCAAATACTGGCCAAATGAAAACCAAATCACTGTTCTATTCGCAATCACCGAGCAACTGAAGAGCACGGCAATGCACAAATAACTAAAAACGAACAAGACATCGAGATCAACAAATCCAAACTCGAATCAAACAAAGAAAGATCGCGATTCACAGCTCAATAGCAATGTAAGTGGATGGAGAAGAGACAGTACCAGAGAGCAAGTTCTTCTTCGAGAACATGGCCAGAGAAGCGGTCCTGCGATCGCCATGGGAGCCGGACTGCAACGACGCCGACGACTTATAGGCGACGGCAGGGAACCGAATCCCCGGAAAAGTGTACATTCCGCCGCCTAATCCCAGCGTTTGGATCCAGAGAAAATGAGGGAAACAGATCTGGAGAGAGCTCAAAAAACGCGCCTAGAGAAGCGAGAGAGCGATAAATATCAGGAACAATACGATATTGTACAGTTCGTGACACTTGAGGCCACAGGAGAGAGAGTGTGTGTGTGGGGTGCTACGTGTGAAGCAAAGGGTTGCATGGGGATGGGGTTGGTGGGACCCGCTGAAACGCTTCTGGATCGTCCATCTTTTTCTGATGCTCTCTCTGGACCCGCCACGTGGGGTCCTGTGGAGCTAGAGATCAGGAACGAGAGGCCACGATTGACGTGTGATTGTTTTGTCCGTGTTATTATTCATTATTTTCTAGAGAATAAAAAGGGAACTTTTTGGGGATCTTCGGAAACGCTTTACAGTAAATCGCCAGCTCAGCTTCACTCGACGGTTCATGTTAATTTAGGCCCGTATAGTCATTAATGCTTTGATTGTTCAGGATTCAGGGTAGTGAAGTGATTGGGACCGTACAGATCATGTGATTTGAATGTGGGCCATATGAGAATCATGGTCAACAAAAATAAATGATCACGCTTCTTGGGCTTTCGGTTTTAATGGGCCAGCCCAAACTATCTGCCTTTAATCCACATGATCTATCTTGCACTTTCTAAGTTATCAGATTTATTGATTAAATGTAATGTAATTATTCAAAAATAATTAATCCGCCAAATAAAACAGATGGTTATTCTTACTTATGAGTGTGCTTCAGTGGTTAGGGGTTACTCGGTTTATGGTCTCCAGACCAGAGTTTGTGTCTCAGTCAGTACTCGGAGGAGCTATTATTATATTTAATTGTTCACGTGTTTGTGTTTATTGTGTTTGAATAAATCCTGATTGATTAATACAGTGTGATTGTTTGTGTCCTGCTTATTGCAGTTGGTATGATGTTCACGAGAGCTTAATGGCCCCAGTCAATCAAGGTGCAGGGCCGCCCAATTTATATGAAATGAATAAATGACATTGTTGCTAAAAGAAAGACGTGATTTTCACCTTAATAACTCTCATCTTTTTTACACACCATATTGACATAAATGCACTATTACTTTTAGCCGAATTTGGACAACTCATTCAAGATCTTACTTATATATATTTTTTGAAATATTCTTACCCTTTCAATTTATTTTTCAAGTCATCTCATAAATATTCAAAAATAGCTTGATTTTCAATTTATATAATTTTTCAAAATTGTTTTTGTCATCAATAAATCGCTAAATATATACCAATATAATAATATAGTAAAACGAATATAAGAGATACTTATTCACTAATCCAAAAGTTATCCGTTCAACGCAATTTCAACTGTGTACAACCGACCTAAGTTATTTTGACTCGACATTTTAAACTCCACAAATAAAATTCAAACAGTAAAAGGGTTTGTTTTGCTCAAAACAAAATGGCCGACAATCAACATAACCAACAGCTAAAATCACATTGGAAATGAGAATAAAACCAAACTTGAAAGCTTGGTAATGGGTTGATTCTTAAGAAGATTTTGGCAAATTAAAACAAGTAACATAAAAAAAGAACAAAGAATCTTCCACTTTCCCCAAGCAACAAGTGACCGAATCTCCTGAAAACCTGAACAAATCATGTATGTGAAAGCCCCCAAACCCAAACAAACCCTTTAAAGAGAAAAAGGAATAACCAAATTCCAAAGTAAACAATGCACATACATTGCCAGAAAAAGAATACTTTCTTGTGTTATAAAAACCAGCCAACCTATAACTCCCATTTTCATCGAATACATCTGAAACAATCCAAAGAAAACCATACCAATTCAAGATCTTATGGCCACTGTTGAACCCCAGTTCCAAGATTTCGAGCCATCGATAGAATGGATCGAAGAAGAAGACTCTCCGACTTTCATAGTCTATCTACCAGGTATGCATGTAAAGAATGTAATTGTTAAAGTTGGGCTTGCTTAAAAGTTTAAGCTGGTAGACAAAAGTCAGGAGTTGTTATTTAAGTTGATCTTATGATTCACATTTTTTTGATATGATTCACATCTTTTTGATGAGAGACGTTGAAACTTTCTCACGTGCATGTCAGATTGATGAGCATATGATTATGTGTATAGTGGGTTTTCAACACAAAACAAAGTTGGCATAAAGAACTGTAGAGGGAGATGAACCAAACTCCGATACCATTCAAGTTGATGATATGTGCAGATCTAGACTTGCATGTCTCGTGATGCATACACTCTAAAAGCTTAAGACTAGAGATAGAGATTCATGCTTGTTATTTAAACCAACTTCACAATTCACATCTTTTCACAACCAAAACATCTAACGTATATATATGGGTTTTGGTAGAAATGAACCGATATACAATATCATGTTAAAGTCTGACTTACCTAAAATTTCAAGCCGATAGACAGAAGTTAAGACATGTTTTTTAACTTTGTCTCTAATTCATGTATTCTTTTATCCGAAACACTGACACTCCATCATGTACATGACGAATTGAGGGTCCACCATATCATGTGAAACTATGCACGTAAACTATGACATTTAGTAGTTCAAAACAAATATGACAAAGAGTTGTGTATGCGGAGATGAACCAAACTCTAACATCATATTAAAACCCGACCCACCTGAAATTTCAATATGACAGACCAGTTCCACAAGTGCACGCAATGCTGAAAATTATGCAATGTGCAATGTTATTACAGGTTTTAGGAAGGACCAGCTGAAAGTACAAGTGACCTCGACCGGAGCCCTGAAGATTTCAGGGGAGCGCCGCCTCTCCGGCCAGAACTGGACCCGCTTCCGGCAGGAATGCAGCATTCCGGCAGACTGCGAAATCAATTCGATATCTGCAAAGTTCCAAGAAGGCATGCTGTACGTGAAGCTCCCCAAGAAGACCACTCCACAGCCACAGCAAGAAATAGAAGAAGAACTGAAGCCAACCACACAAACTCCAAACCCAAATGACCATCAAAAGCCACTCCCAACAGATCATCATCCTCACACAAATGAGAGGATCAATGACAATGACAATGCAAATGCGGGCGGATTTTCTCGGAAAATGAAGGAAAGTGATGAGAAAAAACTGAATGAGAAGGTTGGCAAGAGTGGTGATCATGGATTGGGGGAAGCGGGGAAGCGAGCGGGCGCGAGCGGGTTTAATGAGGTTATTAAGGCAGGGAAGTACGAGGAGAGTGCTGCTGAATTGGTGAAGGGGATGAAGAAACCGAAGAAGGTGATGAACTTGGTTGTGGCTGTTTTGATGGGTATTGTGCTTCTTCTGTATGTGACAAATGCAATCAGGTCTCTATTGGGAAACCCCAAGAGCACTGTCCAGGACCACTGATGTGTGTAAGTGTAACTATATACATGTATTTCACACCAAGTCAAGTGAATAAAAGAGAGCTATTTGATTCAACACCTTTTATATGTATTCAACATTTGGAGTTTGAGGAAAATGTGAATTTGCATTTCTACAAATATGTTCTGCTTGGACTTTTTTTTGGGATGCAGTCTATGGGAAATTACTCTTATGGTAAAAATTACTAATTATTTTTAGGCAAAATTTCACTTAGCTCCCTTTGTTATAGAGCAGTTTTAACTCCCTTTAAGTTCAAAAACATTTTGAGAAATCCCTTAAGTTCTCAAAAGTTTCACCTTACTTAACTTTTTACGAAACGATAAAAATACCATTGTATTAAAAAATAAAATAAATCAATCAAAATAATTTTGAACTTTTTTTTAAAATATTTTTACAAACACAATATTTTGGGTTTAAAGAAAAATCAAAAAATATTGTGGGTTTAAAACTTAACAAAAATATTATTTTTTTGCCATAGGAAAGGTGGAGGACATCTATCTCACTACCGATAGAAAAACTAATTATAATATGAGATGGACTATCCTTCTAAATGTATAATTGTTGTTCAGATTTTTCCTAAAAATGATATTCAAAAAAACAAAAAGATGTTAATGAATTATAAGGAGGAGGTTCTCATAAGGAATAGGTCATCTTTTCGTCCATATATAAGCCACAAGAGCATGAATTCACAAATAAATAGGTAACATGTATTCCATATTTAGTAAATGAAAATACTATAAAGGATATGCATCCAATCCCATTTAATTCAAGCAACTCAACATTAACGTTGTACACACAAAGGAAAAAAAGAAGAGAAGAGTTATTGAAAAATGGCAAAGGTAATGAACGTAGTATTGTTTGCTCTGATGATGGTGTTGGTGGTGTCGGTACCGGCAGTGGTGGCACATGAGAAAAAGGGAGCCGGCACTGATGCAGCAATTAAGACCTCTCCCAATACTGATCCTCCGGGCTCTTCTTTTCCTGGAATGGACGCTACTGATGCTGCTAATAACAAGTATGTACTATTTATATTCATTTGATTTATACTATTTGTATACTTTTAACAAATAATCATAATCTATGTGTTTGTATGCATACACTTGCAGGCAAGACTCTGGATCAGATGCTATGTTCGAAAATAAGGGACAATTCAAAAGAAGACTCTAAATTAATAGTCACTCTGATATAAAGAAGAGGCTAAATAAAAGTCAGAATGTTGCGAAATGACTTGAAGTTTTTTTTTTTTGAGGATTTTATTGTATTTAATTAATATGTTCATAAAATAGTTGTTTGAGTATGCGTTTGCAACGCTGTGATGATGTAATAAAAAATAAATGTCATCGCCTGGTATATTTATAGTACATGAAGAATTAGTTTATTATTTGAATTGCATATATCACAATATAAAAAATTATGGCAAGTTCTTTTATCAATGTATACTCTCCTAGCTTCAAGTTCTTTTATCAATGACTCTCCCAACTTCTTTTTTTCTTCTCGGGAATCAGTTGTTAGTACTGTTCTCAATTCTCAATATAATCTATTTTGCTGATAAAAATATTAGCATTAAGTAATTTTCATGGCACTACCTGATCAACTCAGTGAAGCCTATTTCATTTATGAAACTTTATATTGTATTGTAAAACTTAAAACTTGCCCATGACACCTTTCACTGATTCAAGAAATAATGAAACAACTTCAGCATTAGAGCTGTAAATGAGCCGAATCGAGCCTTATTTTGGCAGGGTTCGGCTCGGCTCGTGAAACAAATATTTGGCTCGAGCTCGAACGAGTTTATGCAACTAAACTCGAATTCGTCTTGAAATAAAATAGACAAACTCGAGCTCGGCATGATTCGGTTCGCTTAGATTACAATACAAATATTCATTAAAATTAAATAAATAATTCATTAAATAATAAATTAGCCAACTTGAGATTGTCTCGACTTTTTTTTGAAGCAAGCGATTGACTCGACTTGATTCAGCTCGTCTACTTCTATTATAAATATTTATTAAAATTTTAAATTTATATT
>JAYMTP010001450.1:0-24013 GCA_036897365.1 Geranium brycei | reverse complement strand
CTTGAATCAAGTCAAGAGATGGTCAATTGGGCTTTTGGAATTCAACTTCTCCGAGTCCAACCCAATAACATTTGGGGTCAGAAAATTGGGCCCAGTCATGGGCCTTACATATGGGCACAATGCATTTTGGCCCTTTTGGTCATTTCCAATCATAATATATGCATTTCTTCCTCAGCTATATCTCCTCAATGGTCTCACCATCTTTCCAAAGGTAAGTTAAATTTTTGAATATGCCCAGTCCTCAATATGTAATTATTGAATTGCAATCGATAAATATGAAAATGTCGGTTTTAATTTGTTTGAATTTTGGTATATTTTACTAATTTATTTGGTCTCATATTGTATCCTAGAATATTGAAATTTTCAAATTGTATTATGTTAGGTATATTTTTTACGTATTGATAAAAATAATTAAACACGTATAATTTATTTCAGGTCTCCGATCCAATGTTTATGTTGTACACATTCTTAATCATCGGATCGTACACACAACACTACCTAGACATAGCCTTAAATGGAGGCACATTTAAGAGATGGTTCTGCGCCCAAAGAATGTGGATGATACGGGGCGTCACGTCGTACCTATTCGGATTCGCCGAGTTCGTGCTCAACTCCGTCGGCTTCAACGTGACCAGCAAGGTACTCGACGACGAACAAAGCAAGAGGTAGTGTTAAAACCCGACTCACCTCCATACTGTGTACCTGCTCATTTTTGCGATTTCTTTTTTAAAATAACGAACTACCTATGCCATTATTCTTTAAAAAAATGAAATATCCATTCATGACCTGCAAATTAATAGCACGGGACAAGAAAATATTTATTAAAATGGTTGACCGAAGTTTGGAGAAGAGAAAAATTCGCCAGTTGAAGTTGAAAAGGAAAGTTTTGTTAATTCTTTTATACAAAAAAACACTCATTTTGCTAGTACTTTGACCCTAACAAGAGGTTATTGTTGAAACCCAACTCACTTACCATCTCAAGAAGCTGAAATTTATTATTTATGTCGATATTTTAAACAAAAATATATTTTGTTCTGTGACACTCTTACCGAATGTTATGCGTGTGCTTTATAAAAAGTACACAACTGCTAATTACAAAAATGACATATTTGTGTAATCAATCTACCGTTTATTATTCATATTTTTTTAATGTGAAACGCTAACAGATACGACAAAGGGATATTTGAATTCGGAGTCGCATCGCCGATGTTCGTGCCGTTGACAATGGCTGCAATCATGAACCTCGTATCGTTTCTATGGGGGATTAAGGTTGTTGTCGGGAGAGGTGGAGGGTTTGGTTTTGTCCCTCAGCTGGTGCTTTCTGGGTTTGTGGTTTTAAATTGCTGGCCAATTTACGAAGCTATGGTGTTGAGGAGTGATAAAGGGAAAATGCCCATGAAAATTAGTTTAGTTTCGGCACTTTTGGTCTTTGTTTTGTGCAAGGTTTTTAGTTTTATAGTAAACTTTGTTTTTTTTGGGTTATGTATCAAATTTTGAATCACATATAAGTCTAAATTATCTGTGTGTAGTGTCTTATGTAGAATATTCGTATCAGATTATGTATAATCCTACAATTAAAATTTTGACTTTTTGTAATTTGATTATCATTAATCTCATTATCTTTAGTATGGATAATTGTCAAAATAATTGTGTATCATCTAAAATTTATTTATTTATTTATTTTTTAAAATAAAAAAGGCTTTATTAGAAAATTAAAATACGAATAACAAGAAATAGAATCACTGACAAATTTTGCAGGCCACTTGAATATATATTTTTCTTACTGTTAGTTTTTATATTTATTAATTTTTAAAATTTTGAAAATGATCAAAACATCCTTCTGTTCATCCGGCCACAATTTTATTTTTTTAATTATATCATATCCTACATCTACCCTTTAACCCTTCCCCACCCAGTTCACAACGGGGTTTGAAATCCAAACCTCTTCACTAATAGTGTGAGGTTCAAACTGTTGAGGTGTCCCCTCGAAAGATTCCGGTCACAATTATCACTTACATTTTCTTTGCAAGAAGTATCCATGTCTATGTTTATTGAAAAAAAATTATTCAATTTTGTTGCACAAATCGTTCCTTGTGAAAACATACAAAAAATAGCATAATTGATCATGAATTAAAAGAATTACATGTAAATCTTTGATGATATATATAAAAAAATTTTCTTAAATTTGAAAAGTATTTTTGAAGTACCAGATAATCTGTTTTCTTTACAATTTATCAATTTTTATTATATGCCATACCCACCTTTTCTTAAAACTAATTTGAACTGTAACTAAAATTTAGGATACAATTGAAACAAAACCTATACCGCTATAGCTTGAAGACTAAACCAGAGCAAAACTTAAATGAGCCATCATCACTCACTCTAAAATCCTCATCAACATCAAAAATCATAAATCAAGAAAAGCTTATGTAACAATTAAATCACATAACAATTATCTTACAGATACATTCTCAATAACTCAATTATACTACAAACATTGAGTCTAAACCCAAAACAAAACACAACAATTTGAGATGAAACAAATGCAGAGTTTCTTGGTTTTTTTTGTTCTTTCCAAATCACTCCTCCGAACTATTCGCCAACGCCATTTTCTCCAACTTCCTTTGCCTCTTCGCCATCTTCCTGTCCCACTTCTTCTTCCTAATGCGTTTGAGCGTGGCCGACCGGATGACATCATCGTCTTTGTTCATCGTGTCCGTGAGGATTCCGATGGACTCGGGTTTAGTGAAGTAGGTGAAGAGGAGGTAGATACCGTCAAGATAGATGTTGGAATCTCCGTCATTGTTCTTCGTCCTGATTTCGTAGGCTAATGGAATCACCCCTCTGTTGAAGACTTCCACGTACATGCCTCCCCCAGCAACTAGCAGCTGGGAAACGGATAAAAAAAACCCGTCAACTCATAGAATTTACATAAAACACTTGTTTTTCTTATGCTTCACAAAACTATTATGCATCATAAATCTATCTTTGAGAGGTTTTCTTAAATTAGAAATTCCTAATATACCCTTGTCCACACCCTTGAGCGAAGCAGAGGGCCCACCAGGATTCGAACACTACACCTCTTACCAAGCAACGTTTATCTGTTCACTGAAGTTGCTATTTTATTTGATAATATAACGGTTCTAGAGAATCAAAACAGACAATTTTCTCAACAACAAAGAGTTTTATAATTGCATACTGTACTAGGAAATGATACATTTTATGTATACGATCTTTATGGACCAACACAATCAAATATAGTATAAGAGCAATGTGCACAACATTTGCAGCATAAGTCGATTGACACAGCCATATAAAATTCTTTTATGGGAAAATGGCAAAACTGTGCCCTACAGTATGACATTTTTGCAAGGTATTGTGTTGGTTGTTAATGGCAAAATTTTGAACTTCTTTTGATTGCTTGAAATTGGCCATGTTAAGGGATCGAAAAATAATTTAACTAAAAAATTAAATCACAAAATTTGATCATACAAGTTTTAGTTAGAAGATAAACATTAGAAAAACTTTTAAAAGTATTCAGTTTTTTAAAAATAATTCTTAATTTCATGGGCAATTTCATCATTTTAATAAAATATACACATTCTGACAAAAATGCAAAGTTCATTTTCCCTTGCAAAAATGGCATACTACATGGCACCTTTTTGCCAAATCCCTTCTCTCATTCTTCTTTTGGGAAATCCCGAGTGTTAAATTCTCATTTCTCACCTGTTTGTATTCCCAACCCTAACTCATATCTCACCAATCCGACTTCTTTAATCCCCCTATATTCGTGATGACCCTCAGGAAAGAACTAGCCTCGGAAACTATAGCTCCAGACATTTGGCAAAGAATGATAGCCAAATCCACTGAAAGGAGCTAACTTAAGTGCGTACCCAGACAATCTGAAATACTAATCCTATTTGCCTTGCTATCCGTTGAGACTGTGGATTACAGATAATGACCCAATTCAGATAACAGATCATGTAATGTAACTTTTTAGGAATTAGGGAAACCTCAACTCAACATTGTCTGGCAATCAACATTAATTAGTAAATACATAACACAACAAGCTTGAGGTTTCAATCAAATCGAAATGTCAACATTTGACTACATCAGGAATTCGGATGATTATTGATAACGTTCCAAGTCGGATTACAAATCATGCAGCTTTTTTAGGAATTAGGGTGAACAGATTTCAACATTGTCCATCAATCAACATGGATCAGTGAATACACAACTTGACTAAGCCAGGATTTTGGATAACAGATAACGACCCTATTTGGTAACAGATCATGCAACTTTTTTAGGAATTAGGGAAAACTCAATTCAACATTGTCTGGCAATTAGCATGGATTAGTATATACACAACAAGCTTGAGGTTTCAACCAAATCAAAATGCCAACCTTTCACTACATTCGGAAATCGTATAATTGCTAATAACCCAATTCAGATACCAAATCAAGCAAATTTTATAGGAACTAGGTCAAGCAAAATTCAACATTGTCTAGCAATCAACATGGATTAGAAAATACACAACTCGAGGTTTCATTCAAATAAAAAAATGTCAACCTTTGGCTTGACTAAATCAGGAATTTGGATAACAGATAACAAACCAATTCGGATCATGCGTCGATTTAGGAATTAGGGCAAACAAAACTTAACATTGTCTAGCAATCAAATTAGGATTGGTGAATACTAAAACCACAACAAGCTTGAGGTTTCAACCAAATCAAAATGTCAACCTTTCAGTACATCTGGAATTAGGATAATTGATAAAAACCCAATTCGGATAACAAATCAAGCACCTTTTTCGTAATTGGGGCAACCTTAATTCAACACTGTATAGCAATCAAATCGAGGTAAATAAATATACAACAAGCTCGAGGTTTCAATCAAATTAAAATGTCAACCTTCAGCTACATCATGAATTCAGATAACAGACCAAGAACCTCTTTTTACGAATAAGGGCAAACAAAATCCAGCATTGTCTAGCAATCAAATTAGGATCAGCAAACACACAACAAGCTCGAGGTTTCAATAAATCAAAACACCAACCTTCAACTACGCCTCGAACCCAAACAATAATTCAAGGCAATTCGACAAACACATTCATCAGTAAAGTCAGTTTAACCCCATTTCAGTTCCAATTTTCTCTCCACCTACATTTTCCGAGCAACCAAACAAAGGATAACATCGAAAATACACAGTAATTCAGATAATTTTGTAACGCCCCATTCGGATACCAAATCAAGTAACTTTTTGTAATTGGGGCAACCTGAAATTATCCAACATTGTCTAGCAATCAAACTGGGACAAGTAAATACACAACAGCCTAGAGGTTTCAATCAACACAAAATGTCAATCTTCAACTACATCATGAATTCAGATAACAGATAATGCAACTTTTCTTAGGAATTAGGGCAAACAAATTCCAACATTGCCTAGTAATCAAATCAGGACCAGCAAATACACAACAAGCTTGAGTTTTCAACCAAATCAAACCTCAAACCCAAACAACAATGCAAGACAATTCCACAAACACATTCCCCAGCAAACCCAGTTCAACCCAATCTCACTCCCAATTTCCCCCCTACCCACATTTTCCCATCAACCAAACATCAAAAACCCACAGAAATTCCGAAAAATTACCTCCTCATATCTCTGGGTCAGATTCAACCTCTCGTCCTCAGACATATCAGGCCTCAGAACCATCATCGTCTCGTACTCATTAAGCCCAGGAGGGCACTCTGGCTCTTCCCTCCCATCGTAGGGATCGATGATCGGCAGGAGAGGCTCGTCGTCTGAATCGTACTCATCATCATCGTCGTCGTCGTCGTCATCGTCGTCGTCGTCATCATCGTCATCGTACCTGCGCTCGAAGAACGAACCAGAGAAGTCCAAGTCCGCGGCTCTGAGAACGGTCCTGGGCTTCGCTGAGACGGACCAGAGGGTGCGAGAGTAGGAGAGGAGTGGCTTATAGGCGAATCTGGAGATGGGTCTGGGGCAAAATGGGGATTTCGAGGCCAGAGGAGTGAGTGTTGAGGTCAGTGAAGAAGACGAAGCCATTGTTGAAGCTTCTTCTCTGCTTTGGAACAGAGTAACCAAAAATGATCTATAAAGATAGGAGGAGATAAGGTTTGTGTGGGTCTTTATTGGTTAAACGACGCCGTATTGATATGGGCCAACTCGGCCCAACGTCTCAGGCCCAGGGCCCATCTGGAAACCCATATAGCAGAACCAGAGCTTCTCGTTTCTTTCTCCATAAGCAAAGTGAAGAACTGAGCAGAGAGAGAGAGAGAGAGAGAGATGGATCCGAAATTGACAGAGGTTTCGCAGACGTTCGAGAGATTCAAAGCAGCTTTTGTGAGGAACGATTTCGATAGCTGCAACAAGTTCCTCTCTCAGCTCAAGGTTCGAATCACAAACCCTAATTTTCCTTTTTATTTTGAAAATTTTCGGTAGATTTGATCTGGGTTTTGTTTCGATTCGGAATGTGATGTCGATTTGAGTGTTAATTGTTTTTTTATAATTTTTTTTGCAGGTTTCGTTGACGCAGTTCAGGAGCCTCCCTCCTTTGTTTGAGCAAACGCCCAATGCAATCCACGAATTGACATTAGCAAGTAACACTCTTGAACCTGAATCTGTTGCTCGAACTATTTGCTTATTGTTCTTGATTTGTCGCATTTGTTTGTAGATTTTGAGTTTGTCAGTACAAAGTGTGAAGATTGTTTTCATTACCTTGAAGCATATGTGTAGAGTGTAGTAGTTGGTAGAGAAGCTTTCAATTACTTGTAGTTAAGCAATTTTGGGTTGTTTGGTGTATAGAGATTGGTAGAATTGGAGGCAGTGATCTCACACCCACCACCCTTAGTTGAGTAATTTCGGTTATTGATAGTATCGTTTATTTTGTTTGGTAACTTTTAGGGGATATATACGAATATGCTGTTGTTCTGAGTGTGAAGCTGGAAGACCAAGATGCTTTTGAGAGGGACTTCTTTCAGCTGAAGCCTTACTATACAGATGCAAGGTAATGTGTTCTTACATTTGAGTTATTTCTTTAGCTAACAAATGAGATATGTGATTGTTTCTTCGGTTGTCTCGCGTTTTTGACTTGAGCGATGTGGTTGAATAACATATGAATGGCCTTAACTGTTTTGTGATAAGTTAACAAATTTTCCTACCCTTTTCGGTACACTTACCCACACATGTAAAAGAGCCATTTTTTCTCAACGATTGTTTACACGCGATTCAGTCATGTCAATATATTCAAGTTCCTTTTGAGTATGAAATGAGGGTGATGTTGATGATTTCTTTTTTCATGTAACAGTAGTCGCCTTCCGCCATCGCCTCAGGAGCACCCAATTCTAGGTCTCAACCTGTTGAGGCTCCTCGTGCAGAACAGAATTGCCGAGTTCCATACCGAACTTGAACTGCTCTCTTCTGCTGCTTTGGAGAATCCTTGCATTAAGCATGCCGTGGAGCTGGAGCAGTCTTTCATGGAGGGGGCTTACAACCGTGTGTTGACTGCTAGACAGACAGTTCCACACGAGACTTATGTTTATTTCATGGATCTCCTTGCAAAGACAGTCAGGTAATTTTTTGGGCGCAAATCTATAGTAGTAATGTGGGCATTGCAAATACTTGATGCCTGAAAGGCATAAGATGACTCAGCAATCATCCTGATATCAAACTGAGTATTAGTAGATTGTAGATTATAGATTAATTCGTTATTTTGTTCTCTCTCTCTCTCTACTTATTGTTCACGTGTAGCATGTCAACCTGATCGTGCCCGAATTACCTGTTTATAAAATATTCTCACTAGTTATCACCTTTAGTCATAAAATATGATTGACACAGGAAGGATATACATATACTCAAATTGCACATATGGCCACCATGATCAAACGGTTTTTTTTTGTTGGTTTTGGACGCTTGGGAGTTTTGTGCTAACGTGATATCTTGTTCTTTTCACCGACTAAATTGGAATCACTGGTGATAACTGATAACCTGAAAATCAGTCCAATTCACAACTACTAAGTTCCATGGTCATTGTTTACTTATTCATAAAAAAAAATTGTTTGTTTTCTATCTTCTAGGGATGAAATAGCTGGATGCAGTGAGAAGGCATACGACTATCTTTCTGTCAGTGACGCCCGGCAAATGTTGCTCTTCTCCAAGGACCACGAACTTCTGGAATATATCAAGGAGGTAAATTTCATCAATATTGATTCAAGAGGTTCTCAATTAACTTTCCAACCTAATTACCTGGTGAAAACATAGATTTGGATGTACACAAAATCTTGTGACAAAACACACATTAGAAGTAGCAAGATCAAGAAAGATTGGTTAGCAGTACTTTTCCAGGTTATTGCATCAACAGGAAATCTACTAATTTAAGGCATTTCAAGAGCGGATCCGACAAGAGCCCATTAAATAGCCATATTCCCAATTACCAGGCCTATCTAAGTCGTTCGTTCTTTTTCTAGGACATGGAATTTTACAGACGAACTATGAATGAGTTCCACCGTTACTTTCAGATCCTTATATATTTTTTACTGCCTCGCAATTGATATAAATGCATTTCATCTAAAGAACAAGAAACCTTTATAGTTGTGGCGTTAACAATCTTGTTTCGGTGCAGGAGCACCCCGAGTGGGAGATCAAGAACGAGTTTGTTTTCTTCCAGAAGGCAAAAGAATCCGCGCCCTGCAAGGAGATACCGTCTCTGCAGCTCATCAACCAGACACTTTCCTATGCAAGAGAATTGGAGCGCATTGTGTAGGGCTTCATCCCCAACCCTTCATAGTTGGGACACTTTTTATCACATGGAACTCTTGTTGTTGCTACCTTGTGATTTTGTTTACCTTTGCAGTACCAAGTTTGAGATCGTTGTTAAATCAACTGTTTATTTTGGAGATTGATTACTTTTGATTCACTTGAACTTGAATTCAATGTGCTTCTGCTGTGAAAGTGTTTCAAATTAATATTCTAATTTGGTCGCTTGAGTATGTCTTAATATCCTCAATTATATTACTATTTTAATATGATTTCTTGAGTATGTTATAATATACCCCTCAAGTATATTTCTTCATTTTAATTTTATCTCATGGGTATTGTCATTTCTTTCAATTTACTCCGTAGATTATTTTTTTCAAATATAGTATGTGATTGTGAGGATTACACTCTGGAAGGGATTTTAGACGATTAATTGGGATTTAGTTAATTTTGTAGAACACAATTAGAGCCGGTAAAAATCTCCAAATCCTACAGAGGCATGAATGAGATCACAAATCTCGTCATTTCGTCATTCCTATAATAAATATATAATATTTTTAATTTTTATTCAAGGGTTTATAAGTTGTAACATAGCTTAATTCAAATTAATTTTTATTAATATTTTAAAAAAATGTCATTTAAGTTTTTTCTATTAATAATTGAAAACTAGTTGTGAAAAATTAGAGAATGTTTTTTTTAATCAAATAATGGTTTTCATAATTTACATTTATTTTCTATTTTCTTAATATTCACACTCTAAAATTAACATAATCTTCAACCAACCTTTTAACATTTTACAGGAAAAACTATATATAACCTGTTTATGTAAATTTGTGGGTCCGAAATTACAAAATAAACAACTCATCACATGGAAGACACGTGTAAAGTTCTTATTTTTTATTTTTAATTCATGAAAATGGACTTTTCTTTAGCTATTCGCAGACATGTCATTTTCTAGTTAGCGGCCCGAAAATGGTAACGAAATTGCGATTAGTTGATATTTTGTTTTCAAAGGAAGTGACCGACGCTCCCGATTCTCTCTCGTCCACTTCTTTGATCTTTGTCTCTTCCTCTCCAATTATTGTCTCTTTTTTTAAATTTTAATTTGGACCCTTTATTGACCCTGTGATTCTGTGAACAGGTGGGTGTTTTTTTTATGATTTACAATTTTCTATGACGGTTTTAAAAAGTCCTGGAATTTTCCCGAGAAACAAACACCCTTTTAGCGCGCTCTTTCGATCCTCTTAGGAATCTGTGTATCGATTTGGAATTCTGAGCCCGTATGGGAGGTGGGTTTTGGATTAAAGTTGCGGATTGAGGAAGAGAAACTGCAGATTCTGGCCAGGTATTGAGAATCTGGGATTTTATATACAGAGAGGAGAGAGTCAGTGGGTTGATTGTTAGTTTTTAGTTGTTGCCCATTAAATGATTGTTGATTGTGTTCATTGATTTCTGTGTACTGTGTGTGATTTGAGTTTGTAGCCCTCTTTTTTCATAATTGAGAATCTGAGGTTATTCATACAGAGAAGAGAGAATCAGTGTGTTGATTATTAGTTTTAGTTGTTGCCCATTAAATAGTTGTTGATTTTGTTCATTGATTTCTGTGTACTGTGTTTGATTTGAGTTTCTAGCCCTCTTGTTTTATAATTGGGTCTCTTCTATATTGTTTGGTTGCTGAGAAAATTTGTGCCGATCATTTCCAAATTATTAGAAATTGAACTTAAGGACTGAACCGTGTGATTATGTTTTGCTCTGCTGAGATGTGAGTTTATGTATTGAAGTAGTGAATTCTGAGGATTTTAGTTCCAATCAATTTTCTTGGGATTTTGTATCATTAATTTAGATTGCAATTTGCTTTTGGTTGGTGGGTTTAGACAGTTTTTTTGACTTGTGGAGTTTGTATATATTTGTTTATACAGAGAATTGAGGTTCTGGTTATTTTATTTCCATTTTCATGGAGAGTGTCGCAGCAGCTTCTCCGGTTAATGCTCCACGCGAAGCTCCGCACAATGATGAGCTTTTCATGCAGCGGCGCTTGGTCTTTGCGGATAATCTGAAGGTGTGTAGTGTCTCTCGATTCGCTTATTCACTTTAGTTTCTCATAGTTTTCGTGTTTTTAGCTAGGGAAGTGATATGCCTAATATCTGTAGAAATTGATGGTTCTGTTGCGTTGTTAAGAGAAGAAATGAATTTAGGATGCAATTTCGGAGATAGAGAAGATGAAATGGATAGTTTTAAATGCATCGGTCTTGCTGCTATAATTGAGTTTCTGATAGATTTCGTGCTTGTAATTAAGGAAGTTACATAGTTAGTATCTGTAGGAATTGATGTTTTTCGTTACGTGATAGATTTCATGTTTAAAATGTAATCAAGGAAATTGCATACTTAATTTCTGTAGAAATTTATGTTTTTATTGCACGTTAATGTCTAAAATTTTGCATTTCACAAGAAGAAACGGATCTTCCTTGCTTGAGCTGATAATGCAATTTCCGAGAAAGGCTTGATGAAATAGATAAATGTAAATATCGGTATTTAACACACATTTGGAACTTTAGGATTTGAAGAATTTAAGGAAACAACTGTACTCGGCTGCGGAGTATTTTGAAGAATATTATGGAAAAGAGGACCAAAAAGATTTGTGAGTCGTCAATTTTCTCTTACAAAGAGTTCAGCTCTTGGCTTCATTTTTTTCTTTCTGAAAGACTTATCCAAGAACTCTTTAGGATTATGGAGACATTGAAAGATTATGCCATGAAATCTTTCATCAACACCGTAGATCATTTGGGTTCCGTGGCATATAAGATCAACAGTTTCTTGGATGAGAATATCGATGATGTTCCTCAAACCGAGCTGAGAATCACTTGCATCCAACAGGTACACACTACATACTAACTAAATGTTTTAACGACTTCTTAGTCACATTTTTCAATACCTTACACAGTTTTCGCTTTTTTGCAGAGACTACAAACATGCCAAGAGTTTAATAACCGGGGAGGCCTTTTTCAACAGTCGTTGGCACTAAAATACCCCAAATACCATAAATGCTACACCTCTCCAGGCAAATACGTTCTTCACTATACACTCTTCATTTTCCCCTACAAATGTGCATATTTCATCTGACTCGGGTTATTTTTTGCCATTCAGCTGGAGAAACTCGAAACTCTGTCGACCAGGCTCGATCAGTGCAACAAGATAGCGTCTCTCGGGCTGAGGAGGGCTCACATCACTTTGACAACGGTATTATATAGGGAAAATTGCAAAAGACCGCCCTGAAATTTTCTTATTTTTGCAATTTACCACTTTTAAGATGAATATAAACTCTTGGGTCCTAAATTTTTTGTTGTAAATTTATAGGGCTGGCACAATTTTTACTTGGTAGTAAATTGCAAAAGGAATGAAAGTAATATGTAGTATTTTTGCCCAATTATACGTATGCGTATGTATATCTCCTGCATTATAATAGTTCGAGTTCATAATGGAATCTGATGTTTGTTTTTTCCTGGATTTTTTTTAAAATTTGTTCAAGGAATAACTCGGGACACGCCCTCTGAGTTGGTGAGGTAATGTTGGAAAAGAAACGATCAATTAGATGTTATTTGCACCAATGTTTCGAGAAATTCATGGTTAGCTTGTTGAATTTTCGTGCAGAAATAGGTATTCTATGAACCAATCTCCGCAACGCTCTTCTTCAGTACTGAGAACCTTTCACTTCACAAGCGTTCTGCCCAGAAAAGAACCAGGTTTGTGAGCGCCAAACACTGTTTTATCACTAAACACTCATCTTTTACACCTTCATTAGCATAAGCTCTACCTATGGTTTCTATGGATTTTCAAATGGAAAATTTAGACTTCTTATTGAATATTTTTTCATCGTCAATTTAGGGAGAAGATCGGCCTCTCCCCGTCGCTTCCCACTTATACGCGGTGCCTCTCTTGCTAAACGATCGGTCTCTCCTTCCACAGACCATCGCAGGGTAAGCATAAAAAGTAGCGATAATTGTAAATACTTGTCGTGTACTACTATATGACGCTTATTGCAAAAAATTATGGCGAACTTGTCTCGTTCTTTTTTGCACCGCCAATGACACCCTAAAAACAGAAAAGACAAAAATGCCCCTTAAATAAAAATAAAAATTACATGCAGGTAAAACATATTGTTATTCATTTAATTTTCTATTCTAGGGGAAACTATGCCATTTTCAAAATTCTTGAGGTCACATAATATCCATGCAACCCATTTTATGTTTATTTCGACGGAGTTTGGCAAATTGTACAAAAATTCGGAGAGTTTACAACAAGTTTTTACGATAAATGCATTGCACGGACACTTTTTACAAAAGTGAAATAGTACACTGTCAAATTTTGAAATGATTGGTTGTTTAGATCGAGTTTTTAGTTCTCTTTCTGATACAAATCCATACAACATGCTTCTTTGCTCAAGTTTTGATAATTTTTCTGAAAGTTATTGCAGAACCCATCAGTGGCTGGAAGATCAGCTACAATGTCTACACAAGGTGAAAGAGAGAGAGGTTATGAGATTCAAGCTTATTCAAGCAAAAGCAACAATCTTTTCAAGGCATTGCTCAGCATGAGAAAGTCAAGATAGGATGTGGATTTGTATAAACAATTGGATAAATAGATTTGCATCTTTTTTGTTCTTCAAACATTTATAATTTCAATTCTGGTCAAGCCTTTGATGATTGAGTGGTGTATTGTCTGAAATTGTTATATTGAATATTAGAGTTTAATTCATAAAGTTTGAGTAAGAGCAACTTTTGTGAATATTTGCCGTTTTCTTATTCCAATTCAATTGCGTCTTAAATATATAGTATTTGCCCACTATCATAGGAATGCAAAATTTTATTTACTAATGTTTCTTTTTAAATATTACATTACTTTCCCTAACTATTCTTGAACCCACTCCACCCAAATACCGTGTTGAGTCTCGAACTCTAGTATGAATCCTATATTACATTAATGAATTTTCGTTGGATTTAAGGAGGTATATAACATGCAAAATGATTCAAATGAGTTTTTGGAATCAATACAACAGCTTGTATTGCGTACAAGGAGAGGAAAACCAATCTTCAAAGTGCTCACGCGCAATGAGATTCCATGGAAGTTTAAAGGGAGAAAAGAGTGGGTCTGGCTCGTTCATCACTTTGACGACCCAATGTGACAATATTTTGATTTTACTTGTTTATAAGTCATTTATTGTAATTGTGATTTCTGACGACTATTTAATTGTGATCTACAGAAATTGGGGCGAACAATGTAAGGGGTGTGTGACAGCGCTAATAAGATGAACCACAACACTGGTTCAAGATCGTTCAAAGGGACTTGGGAGGAGGCGGTCAATAAAAGTGAAGAGCCTCTAATTTCGCCAAGACTGCATACTTACCTTAAACTCTACGAGTTAAAGTAACTGAATAACGCTAAAGCGGTACATTTTTTTTTCTTCTAAATTTGATTTATTAACTTCAAAGTATTTTATTTTCATTAATAATTAATATCATATTTTGTACTTGTGCATAAAGCGATGTGAGAGGAGCAAGATGCATGTATGACTTTCCAACGTGGCGAACCCATTACTTCTATTCTCAAACGAGTCCAATTGTTGAGGCCGATGCCATGGAAAAAGCCATCAAAAGGCGTTCGATTGCGATCCCAAGGGAAGAAGTATCCACGGTTTTGGGATCCAAGATATGAGGCCACCAAAGACGAGACAATGTGGTGCGAGCTCCCACTCAACTCCTTCCAGTGTCGGCTCTACCATAAGGCAAATAAAACACTAGCTTTAGGCCTACCACAAAATAGGTCAAGTTATATTAATAGTTCAGGCCCGATTTTAAAAATAAAGGCTCAGAAATATAATAATGGAGGCCTAAGTAATACCATTTTAATCTTTATAAAACAACAAAATGCCCTATTTGTAGTTTTTGTTTTAGGCCCCAATGTTTATTGAGCCGGCCCTTACTCCTCCTGAGGTTCTTACGTTCCTACAAGTAGTAACACATGAAATTGTGCAACTGAAATCTCAGATCCAATTACTGACAGCTCAATAAAAAGAGGCTCGTGCTCGAAAAGAAGAGGCTCGAGAAAAGCAAAATGGCACATGAGATAATATGAATTTGATCCCAAACATGCCTCCTTTCTAGAGGACCGAAGACCTTTAACTTTTTTACAGCAAACTTGTAATTCAAAGATATTAAATATTAATTTCAGTTATATGAATTGAATTTTATACACGTTCTGCAATATTAACCAGTGTTGTAAAAGTCGGTCAAGGCGGCCGCTTAGGCCTCAAAATTATGCATACCGATTCGATTTGGGCATATTCAGTCATTTTCAGGCACTGGTTCAATTCAGTACTGGTTTAATATCGGTTCAAAGCCGGTTCGGGAAAAAATAATTTTGTTTTTATAACTTTTTTTCAAAAACATCAAATATTTGTGAAGTTTTTCAAGTTCATGCATAATTTTAAGTTTTGGTAATTAAGATATGAGCTTTGTTGTAAAAACCTTTAAAACATGACTTTGAAATTGAACATTAAATATGACTTTGAAATATTTTTATATTTGAAATAATTTTTATTACTTTTATATAGCGTAATATATATTTTATTAAATAAGTATATAATTTATTTGATATAAATTAAAAAATAGAATTCCGCTTATTCCTTGCCTAGTCCTCTCCTCGCCTAGGTCCCGGAGGTCCTATTCGATTGACTGGCGCCTAGTAATTTCTACCACATTCATATTAACCCTTGTAATTTTTGTCATTATTTACAAAACAAAATGATCCAGTTAATTCTATTTGGACGACGAGCACCTTCCCGACGACTTGACATAAGTGGTGTATACATATATATATGTTACATGATAGGTTAGATTCAAAATATAGTAACTAACTAGGTTCAACTATATATAATTATGATTGTAGCTACAAATATCAAGTAATTTACTATTATGTTGTTCTCGCATCCATTCATAACAGAAATAAACAGACAATGATTAATTATTCTCTCAATCATACTATTTTAAGGTGTAACTATTTAAAATTCCCAAAGTTGAAATATGTTATAACGCAATGAATATATATACGGCTTTTGTTATCAATTATCTATAATCAACACGAGTTCACCATGTACTTATTATAAGCTGATCAGAAACACAAATATACCTTATTTTGATCAAATATTTTGTGTGCGTGCATGTTATATATGATTAATCAAATTTTAAAATTCAGAGATTTAATTTTTATTTTCTTATAATCAAGTTCTTCGGTTCAGTTTTGAATCGATTTGGTCCATAACTAAACAGTGAATCGCCCTAACTAAATTAGTTAGGGCGATTCACTGTTTATTTATGGACCGAATATTTCGTGTTAACCATGAGCAAACTTCGGCCGAGCAATTGAAGAAGCAGTCGAAGACAAAATCACATTTTGGTATTCTTTAGATATATTTCGTGTTATAAATTGTTGAAAACCGTTTCAAATCACATTTTGTATGAACTTTTGGTGCAATTTTAAGTTTGCAATGTACTGAAATGCTGCAAAATGCAGCTTAGGTTTTAGTTGTTGTAACAGGTTTGTAAATTAGGAGACAGTAAAAATTAAGCAGGTTCTGTTAAAATTCTCCTCCACCTAGCCGGCGAGGCTTTGCAAATACTCGATGGTAATAAAAAATTCACCTAGCCGGCGAGGGTTTACAAAGACTCGTCGGCCAGGTAAAATTCAAATTCCCATCGATTATTATCAAAACCTCGCTGGTTAGGTAAAATTCTAATTCCCAACGAGATTTTACAAAGCCTCACCGGGTAAGTTTGTCGGCGAGGTTTTGACTTTACCTAGCCGGCGAGGTTTTCAGACATTTACCCTTTTGACTCTTAATCCCTTAATTTCTCCATCTCTCTCCTTTCTCTATGCACAAAATCATAAGAACACCCAAATTTACCGAAATTTGACCCATACAAGAAATTTACAGAATCAAAAATGAAAAGATGAGTTGCATAAACTAAAAACTGGGTGGTTGTTTATTTTTTATTTTTCTTCTGATTATTTGGTGATGCTACAAAGCGTGTTTAATTGTTATTTTAAGTTACAAAAAAGATTGTATAGAAACATTATTAGTTTCTGTGATTGCAATGACTAAGCAATTAGAAAGGGATTTTTTTTTTACTTTGCATGTTGGGAATTGTCATTTTTCCAAGAGTTTTTCAGTACGTATATCTGGGCTAGAGTACTTATGTAGGTACATATTTCTTTATCTTATATATTTAACATCATGACATGTTAAAGTGTTGCAAATAAATGATGAACTAAATGACTATGATTTATGTGTTTTGGACCTTTTGTTCAACATCTGTCACCAGTCTATGAGTATGCATATATTTATAGTTTGTTCTGAAATTTTACATTTTGTGTTAATTTTTCTGGCATAGATTGTGCAAATATGTTGGGTTAAGTTTTCTAGCATGCTTGTAATATGATGAATTACACATTGTTGATAAAAGTGTGTAAATCCCTTTAGGTTTTGTAATGTTTTTTTATGAATTACAATATGAAGTTACTTTGTATAGGAAACAATAAGAATACAATAAATCTCTTTTAGTTTTTGTAGGTTTTGTTAATGAATGTTTCTTTTATAAGGAGATTTAATTAATTTAGTAATAGAAGAAGAGAGAAAAAAGAGCTTAACCCAGACTCGTACGCTGCCGTTAAGGGCAGTGTACGAGTTTGCTAATGTTTTCGCCTCTTATGGCGAAAATGTTTTCCCATTTTGTGATCACGGCCCGCCACCCGCACCTCCTGCCCCACCAGTTTAGACCATTAATGTTAATTAGTGGTGTTGTTTTTTGATATGGCCAAAACAGTTGATGTGCTTTTTGATTGCATTTTGTTATGAAGACATTTTGTTCTTATTTGGTTTTATAAATTTCCTTGCGTAACTGAAAAGAATGTGATAGCAATTTAGTTAATTAATTTTTTTTTTGAAAAATTTAGTTTAATTAACTACAGTGTTACACATCTCAAATTATTATAGGTAGATGTTGGTCCAAAAAGAAATAAAATAAAATAAAAACCCAAATAGGATTTGGATATAGATCCTTGACAAACTCATAACAATGTACAAAATTAGGAACCAATAATGTACACCTTTGGATTGGATGTCATTGAATTAATGGTGTGAGTTGTTTCATTAATTAATGCTTGAACAAATATAAAAATAATCGACATCATCTTGATATCAAATGAAATCAACAATCAAATTAGATTCATTTGATAACCTTCAATATAATGGGAGTTCACAGTCGATCTTGAGTCATTTTTAGATCAAGAGTATCTACTTTGGCCTCATCTAAACACTAATTATCGATCATCAAAATGTTCTATTTTCAATTCTCGTTGTGTTTTTATTTCACGCTGGCTTTCTTTTCCCTTCTTGAAACTCTGATTGCTTAATTTTCAAATAACTTTTTTTTTTGCATTTCTCATTAGAAAAAAGAAAAAATATTATTAGAATCAAAATGACATGTGATTCATAAAAGGAATAGAAGTTAAACTTGTCATTTCTACACATGAATTGTCAAAATTAATTACTTTTTGTTTTTTTTAAAAATTTGGTTTTACCAAAAATACCCTTTAGGTTTATTGTATACCATTTATACACAAAACAAACATCATCTACAGTGACACTCCAATTCTTCCACAACTCTAAATTGTTTTGCTCCTGCCTCTTTAATCTGACTAATTTACTGGAATTTCGGATTAAGACAGTGGGGTGGGGGTGAGACAGGAGAGGGAAATTTTGAATATGAATACCCAAATCTCATTTTTGTGTTTTTTAATTAGTTTTATAATGGGTCGTAAATTTTATGTGTGCCCGTTAACAATTTAATTTTAGAGAATTTTGGTTTTAGAATCGCCAAAATCGGAGTATTATAAGCAAAGTTATGGCCAATATTCAGTGAACATTTATTAAAAAAATCCAAACTCTGCATACATACAACAATGGAGGTTGAAGATGTATGAAATGGCGCCTTTTTGTTGAAATTTTCTGTTTACAATTAAGAATATATACATACAATTGGTATTAAGGTGTTCTATTACTTCCAATTGATAATACTCATTCCCCTCAATTTTGCCAATTTACAATATTTTAAATGTTATTATTATTATCATTGGAAATTAAAAATATATAACTTTTTAATAATAAAAAAGTCATTTGTGATCCGATAGAAATGAGATTTGGGGGATAAGAGTAACCAGATGATCAATAAATTTGTTGAACCTAAATGTCGTGCTAATATATTTCCAGGTTTCTATACTTCTGGCAATTCATTTTAGTGCCTCTTTTGCTATCGGATTGTGACAATAAGCATGCCCTCGATTCGTACGGACAATCAAGTCACTTCTTTATTGATGGCACTTTATAATGTTTTGTTTTGTTGGCAAATAACTTGTTGCATGTATATTTTCAAATCTCATGTTGTAAATTACTTCCTTTTTTGATCGCCAAGCCTTAGATATTTGTTAGTATAATTTTATTAGGGTTAAATATTTATGGGAATGCTGGGGTAGGTGTGGGGTTGTCCAAAAACTTCCAAACCGACCCAGAAAATAATTGAACCGAAAAGAACCAAACCACTTCAGTTTGGTTCTTCTCCGGAAGCTTCTACGCGATATTCTGGCTCAAGAAGCGTGGTCTCATGCCTGGACTCACCTTCTCGAACGAGCTCAGCGAGGAACGGGTCAGATCCATAATTAGAGACGCGGTGGAGATTGAGAGGGAGTTTGTGTGCGCGTTGGTGGGGATGAACGGGGATCTGATGAGCGAGTACATCGAGTTCGTCGCCGATCGGTTGCTGGGCGAGTTGGGGTATGGGAAGGTTTATAATGTTCAGAACCCTTTTGACCGGATGGAGCTGATCTCGCTTCAGGGGAAGACCAATTTCTATCATTTTATCGGCGAAAAGCCCCAATCGGAGATCCAAGTCAATGACGAGTGGTTTATAAGTGAAAGAGGAAGGGATGGTCGGGGACAGAGAGGAGGACAGGACGAGGGTAGTCAGCTGAACCAGAGGAGGTGAGCTCTTGAGTTTGGGTTGAGGTGGAAATTGGGGAAAATTAATATGAACGGCAAACACATGTTATCAAGTAAATTTATATTCCAGGTCGAATCCACAGGGACTAAATATGGATCTCATGCTTAGACATTTTATGCCCTCTTTCCAGACACAAACACACGATAAAACTAAATAACAAATAATTTTAGGTTTTTTCAGATTAAAGGTATACGTAAACTAAATACAAAATAATAAAGCGGGGGATGCAAACAAGAAGTCGAACAACCACGGGCACTAAACCAACAACTCTCCCACAATTAATGGATAATTTAATCTTAAGCATGCAATTCGTCTGACCTATGTTTTGAATACATTACCTGCCTCTCGACATTGGGTAACGCCTAATTTCAGACCGATGACTCTCTCAAGATTTTTCACAACCGGTCCTCAACAGCTTTAAGTTCAACAATTGTCGAACCAAGAGAAAGGCTCTAGGAGACCGATATCTTCCAATTTATCTATGTCAACTCCCAACCCCACCTCTCAGCATCGATTGGGAATTAAAAGAATGAACCCTAAGTAGCGACCTTAGCATTCAAAGTGAAGCACAAAATAAATTGAGACAACCTCGCATACTTTCAGAAATAATACATCAATCAATCACAAGATATCCGTAATTTCAAGTTCAATCATTTAGTTACTCTTAACATGCACAAATTGGCCTATGTTATAAATACTCTACCCGTCTCTCGACGCTGAGTAGAGCCTAATTGGCCCGAGTCTCGCAAATCCAGATAAGTCTTCCACACTTGCACAATGTCACTCAATGCAGGTGTGGCTCTTTCAAGTAAACCCACGGCTCAAGGCTAACCGCAGTACGAACAACAATTTTCGAATCGAGACATCGACTCTAAGAGTCTGACATCTCGACCCTACTTAGATCCGTTCTCAACCACTCCTCTCAGAGCTGGCCTCGAACCCAAAATATAAACATCAAGTCGTCAATTCAATGTTCATAGGATACTCACAAAGTAGAATTAATTCAACATGCAGTCAATTAGCCAAATAATTATAAACTCGGGATAACGTTAAGTCACAAGGTCTAGCACCCATGATCTAGGGTTTTTAGCCCTAAATCATGGTGCTCAAGCATAAAATCAACAATGAATTACAAGACTCAAGAAGGGGAAAGGCAATAACAAACCCAACACCCACAAAGGATGTGGGAGATTACAACTCTCCAATCTCGGTCTCCCTTGTATCTTCATGCCTCCTTTGCTTCGTCCCGTGATGGTGGTGATGGTGATGGAACCCCTCCCTTGGAGCACCAAAGATGGCCTCCAAGGGAGGGCTCGGGCTCTCTGGAACTCAAAAAGGAGGCTGCAGTTCGGAAAAATTTGGAACCCCTTAGTAGAATTCGCGACTGCTATTTATAAGTTTTTCTAGTTATGGGCAATGTAATGATCGTTACAACGTTGTTACATCGTCGTTAGAACTCTCTGTTTTCTCCATTGTGCAGATTATCAAATTTCCTTCAAATTGACATATTATGGGTCCAAATCGGAGTTCGGATTAGAACTCTACACCACCCAAAAGTATCAGACAATTTTCACCCTCTTCTAGACTTCTAATGAAAAAACTTCCTTCATGAGGATTGAAGATATCTTTGTTCTCTTCAATTTAGACAAAAGAATTTCTCGATTTGAACTTTTTATGTGGGAGTTATGGCGCTCGCAAGTCTGCTGGTCTGAAATCTCGACTGTGCAGATTTTCTGTTTTGTGCTGTAATTTTGAGCTCCTTTCCCTTAGAATTAGAGAAAACTTTCTTCTATATATTCGTAGATCAACCAATTTTCTTCAATTTGATATAACTTTGGATCAACTTGGCTTAAGTACGAGAAAGTTGTGCTCTCCGAAAAATTCTGCTGCAATTCTAGTCCATTTTGCTACATTTTCACCTTTTTTCTGCACAATTGCACCAAACATACCCGAGGGCGTAAAGTGGTACAAACGGCTCTAAATAGCCACATAACGAGGAAAATTCGACACTAAATGTGAGTAAAGAGGTGTCGATCTAGGCACCGAACAGACCCACATTATATAGTAAACAAACTAAAAAGTTGAGAGTCAAACATAGTTTTTGAAGTATTTTGAATGACAATCTATTTTTGTAAATATTTTGAATAGTAACCAACTTTTACAAATTACATTATTCTTGACAAAAATCCCAACGATTACTTGCAAAACTCAACTCTTGCAATTTATCCCTTACCAAAACTTTTATAAAGTCCTCTTACATAACCTTATATACATTTTATGTGATACATGTATTAGGAAATGAGTATCCAGCACGATATGAACGAGATCATTGTTGTTGAACACCCTTCTTCCTGGGTCGCTACTCGTATCAACGACAGACTTGGTACAATATCGTCCTCGTTCCCCAAACCCACCATTTTCAAAGTCCATGCAATGCTACGCAGAGAAAATGAAATGGCCTATGAGCCTAAGGTACTGGCCATTGGCCCTTATCACAGGGGAAAAGATCGTTTACAGGTAATGGAAGATCGGAAACTACGTTGGTTTAAGGCAAATCTTGAGAAACTTGAAGAGAGCGACCCTACCAAATATGTTGAAGCAATGAGAAAGTTGGAACCTGAGGCTCGTCAATGCTACTCCGAGAGCACTGATGATATAAAGGAAGATGAATTTGTAGAAATGCTACTACTTGATGCCTGCTTTATCATACAGTTCATGCGTTGGTACCTCAAGTTGAACACAAGCGACACTTTCTGGCACCTCAAGTTGAACACAAGCGACAGTTTCTTCCAAGATTGGATCGAATACAGCTTGATAGACGATATGCTAATGTTTGAAAACCAAATTCCCCTATTCGTGGTCCAAGAGTTATTCTCCATGATAAAGCTGCCTCAAGAACCTACCCATTTTCATGAGTTGGCATTAACATTCCTAACCAACTGGTTGGAATATAGTTTTAGGATCCCCAAAGACACCTTGGAGAAGCAGTTAAAATCGTTGGCAGAAATATTGAGAATCCCAGATAGCATCCCGGGGAGCCAGTCAAGTCCAAGTCATGACAATGATATCCATCATATATTGGGGATCTCTCACTACATACTCCGTTCATTAGCCATCAATGATGACAGTGCACATCATCTTCCGACCAAGGCCAAGTGGACTTTGCAGCTTCGCGAGACTGGGGCGTTCAAATTCATCAATAATCAATTACGTGGGTGGAGGTTGTTTGATAGGCAAGATAGAAACATTGGTGATCGGTTTGATGACGGTACACATCATCTTCAGAATGAGACGATCAATGCCAAGTGGACTAATTTACTGCTTCGCGTGACTTCAGGATTCAAATTCATCACTAATCAATTAAGTAGGTGTGGGGGGTTTGATCAGCAAGACAGAAACGCTTATGATTGGGTATATGACTATTTGAAATTTGAATCCATACCAAACGCGATAACACTTCATGCTGCAGGAATCAAATTCAAGAACAAGGCTGAGGGCAGCTCTCTTGAAATAAACTTCAAAAACGGGGTTATGGAAATCTCAAATATCGTTATTCACCGTGGAACAGAGCGCTCGTATCGAAACTTGATTGCTTACGAACAGTATAACCAAAAATCCAGCAACCGATGTATTGCCATCCATGTCAAGTTACTGGATTGCCTTATAGATTCTGTGGATGATATAGCACTACTTCGTAGTTCTGGGATTTTTGCTCATATGTTAGGGGATGACGAAGCAGTTTCCAGTATGGTGAATAAGCTTCGCAACGAAGTATGTGCGTCGAATTCCGATTTCAAGAGTCAGGCTAAAATATTTGAGGAGGTGAATGCGTATTGTGGAAAGCGAAGACACAAGTGGATGGCTAAATTAAGGATCGACTATTTTAATAGTCCGTGGGCGTGGATCTCATTTCTGCACAAGTGCTTCTGCTTCTGCTTCTACTGGTTAGAATAAACCGCTTCAAGTATGGGTATAAACGAGTAGCTCGAGTTTAGTTCTACCTCCTAATTTTAAACCTGTAATGTAAATACGTGGCTAGCCAAAACTGATTAATTAACAATTTGTTTAGGTCTCTTCAGCCGGAGCAGGTTTGGGTTGTTTTGTGGCAGGCTTGTCCTTCTTCTTTCAGG
>JAYMTP010001449.1:0-24014 GCA_036897365.1 Geranium brycei | reverse complement strand
AACCAAAATTAATTAGGTGGACCGAATAAGACCGGATTAGATCGGACAAGACCGGAATTAACTGATTTAACTTTGAGTATACTGGAATTAGTTGATTTGAACCAGATTAGACTAGAATCAATATGAATTTTGCTGGGTTAACAAGTTTGACCAGTATTTTCACCGATATCGATTATTTCGTCTTAAAAAACTTGCAAAAATCGATAAAACGCTGGTATATCGGACGATATCATGGATATCCATAACAATGGGTACAAGCGACAAATCAAACGTTTCAAATTTCGAACCCTAGAGGGACATTAAATGCTGATGGAAGTTAATATACACTAGCTCATTTCATTAAACGTATCAATCCAAATCATTCCATAGAAGCGCATCCAAAGCTGCAGAGCCGTACCAACCTCGAAAACAATGGCGTGTGGATCACCGATCATGAACGAATGTACGTCCGAATGCAATTGTTTTTACAGAAAAATATTAGCAAAGATGATTTCTTAAGTTTGCACCCATGCCTAACTACGTAAGATTTTCGTTTCAGTTGCATAATATGGTTTCACAAATTCATTTATATTTCAAGTGACGATCTGGGGTTCGTCGACGAGGAAGATGATGTTTTTGGTGATGTCATTCCTGGTGATGCATGAGTGGCATGCTTTCCTAGTTAGCTTCGTAGATTTTGTTAAATAATTCATCATCAGTGTAATCATCGTTTTTGGGTAGAATTGTCTATTTTTAATGAAAATAAAACTTATGTGTTATGCATTTATTTACATGAATAAATTTCATGGTGAAATCTTTCAATTTCATTAACATGCACCAACTTTATTTTGATGAATCAAGTATTGATACAAAGTTTCATTCAAACAAACTCATGTGGTCATGGTCAAGTTAAAGTATTTTCTTGAATGCATATCCATTGACTACAACTGAAAATGAAATATTCATATTTTGAAGATGAGTTTGCATGAAAATAAGAGATGTACAATAAGCGATGAAATTTTAAATTTTAGAGCCAAATGAGAGAAATGATTTAACTAGAAAATGAGAGTGAAACAGACAAATGATGAAATTAGGGTTCATTAGCATGAAACAAGCTGATTTTGGAAAGAATAGTGATATTTAATATGAGAATGAAAATCATTTTCATAAAAATTATGTGTTGTGAATATACTATATATATAAGTATATATGATGTCTCTGATCAGATTGAAATGTTATAAATGTTGTGAATCAATTTAGAGTTTTGCAATCAACACAAATCAATATTAGGAAAGAAACGTGTTAATAAAAAAATCAGATAATATCAAATTTTCAAAATTTGTGGGATTAATTTCATGTTCGGATTCATCATTAATGCACGACACAATTACCACACTACCCCTATCGTGGTGCAAAATGACAAAACTAAATTCTCAAAATATGGAAATTACGTTAAATTGCCACCAAAATTAATTAATTAATCTGACCAATACATATTACAATCCAACGACTAGCAAAAGTTCTTATTTTCTCGTTTAAGGTGATGGTTTCTCACTTGATTACGCCTATACTCACATTTAACTTTACATTTTTTGCATAAAATTATTGTTAGAAAAAATTGTGAAAATTTATTCCGATTAATTTTTATTTTTTTGCAGAAAAGTCAATATTTAAGTAATGTCAAAATCACATCATTAACCCTAAAATACCTTTCACAACTTTCAAATTTACAAAGTATTATCATTTTAATTCACAAGTTTCTCTTCAATGGCTTCCATGACCATTGTCTTTACAAAATTTGAAGATTCCTTCTATAAAGATAGATTTTATCAACAATTTCACGTCAAACCCCAATCTTACTGTATGTTTATCATCTAATCTCATCAAATCAAATCCATACCCATCATTTAATACATACACTAAAATTACTATAAATCTTAACTTCTCAATGAAAAAAACTCCACAAACATGCCCAAATAAAAAAATACAATCACAAATCAAACTAAGAACAAACACCAAATAACAAAATCATTTCTCTCCAAATAATCATCTATGACTATCATGTCACAAACTCTTCTCCCAAATCCAAAGTTCCTCAATACTCTCCACTCCAACAAGCCAAGAAAAAGACAATCTTACCCTTCAAGTTCTACTCAATCTAGCCATTTGTTGTTGTCATAGCCACTTTGCCTCACTGTCGCCTTGCAAAAATCCAGCTAATCGACAGTGAGACTAAATTTGAATTGAATAATCTAGTCATGAGTTGGGTTACTCAAATGGATCATCATATAATTTATAAACTTAAACTATAGTATACCTTGATTTTTATTATATAAGATACAATCAGATGAATGATTGATTTCACGGAGGTGTTTTATTCGAGCCAACTACCTAGAATTCCAAATCTTGGGATGTATTTTCCATAAGGTGAGGATGATTTTGTTACACAAGCACTTAACACAACAGAGTCTCTCTTGTTCAACTCAGGAAGGTGTAATGATAAGCCAGAGTCTCTCTTGTTCTTTGCAAGAAAGAACATTAAAAATAGGACATGTTTGTTGTCAAATGTTAATAAAGACAACTAAACCTCAAACAGTTATATAGGAGTCAGGTCAGTGTATCAAGAAGAAGAAAAGATAATTGAATCCCATATTTGACCTCACCATTTCTTAGTCATATGAGTTTGACACAACCACATTAAATTTCCTTTCTTAACGATGAAGAGAAAGTTCCACAAAATTGAACATAGTAGTTCATGTGCAGTCGATGTGGGACTCATGTAGTTGTAGGATAGATTCAACCTTTCATTCCTTCACCAAACAGACCCATATATGAAACAACCTTTCAGCTTGGACATGACAAATATATATCATCACCTTTAAGGAATACACAGAAATCATAATAATCAGATTCACCCCATGAAGTGAAAACTCATGTTCTAAGAAGTATATGCATGGTATAGACACAGGAAAGATTAACCATTGTTATTTGTTACCATAACTTGACAGTATAATTTTGTACACAAAATAAAGCTTCAAAACTAGCCTTCATTAACATGAAATGAAAGGGAAACATGGATTAGCACAACTCAAGCTTACCATACAGAATAGTGTAAATAATAGCCTAACTCAAATTGAATTACGAAAAATAAAATAGGTTCAAACATTAATTAATTGAGCAGGGAAAACATCAAAAAAGACATGGAGGCGCTGTTGCTAATTTGCCCAGTTAATTTACAAATTTAATCGGCATTTAAATTATGTTAAATTATTTATTGTAGAATTGATGAGAATTACAATAAGAAAAATCTCTTAGATGACAACTAGACTTAATAAAAAGAACTATAATAACAATTAATAAGAAACAAAGGTAATAATTCTAAATTAGAATTGAAAAGTTTACAAATGAATACTCAAGCGGTTCAATATCACATTGTATTTGGTGGGATTAAGTGTTCGATCCCGTAAAAAGGGTGAGAAGAGTTATATAAATGAATAGGTTTGATGTGATTTTAAAAAAATAGAATTAAAAATATGGTTATTTATGTTTGTATAAATATTCTTTTCAAACTCAAATAAATTGATAAAAAATCGAGTTTAAATGGTAACATTTAATATATATATATTTTAATCATGAAACTTGAAGATCAAACTTCCCAAAAATGGTAGAAATGTGCTTTAGCTATTCATTTTTATTTGGTATGGTTAAATTTGTTTGTAATCATCTCTTTAGACACGGAAGATAATACAAAGTGATAAGTAGCAAACAAAAACGAATTGTATATTTATCGGTTACCATTGCAATTTCTTCCCCTGACCACCACGTTCTATTTTTTTCGAACATAAAGTATAAAGTGTAATGAAATTGAGTTGAGTTGAGTAACTAGTACTACTTTTTTCTAGTTGGATACATCATAACTAAAAAAAATGTCCAATAATTATAATTACATAAAGTTATTACCAATTAATTGTTGTATAGCTAAAAAAATTTAATGTTTGCCCTTTACAGGTAATAATCTAGTTGATATCAACAAAATTGGAATTGGGATATAAAGATCAAGAATTTACCACTATTGCCATCCCTTTTATGAACAATTAGTTTTGAATAGCTGGCCAACAAGGAGAGAAAAAGTCAGTGAAGGGAGGCGCTTACATAAATGTCAAAGTCAAACAAAACAAGTTTGTGTGATGATCATATCATATCGTCTTGTTGCCTCTTCTTCAACCTCAGTTTAAAGCTCACTGCTCAAAGTTTCTCTGCTGATTTGTTCTTGGCTGAAACAAGAAAATGGGGCATTTGGATTGGGAGGCAGAGTCTGACCCAATTCCTAAAGACTTGATTTTTCTTCTGCTCCTCGCTCTCTTCTTTCCTTGCCTCCGCCTTTTTCTCGATCACTTCCTCTTTCAGGTTCTTGTTCTTATTAATTTTTCTTCAAGATTTCACCTTTTTTTCCACAAAATCTGACCATTCCAGCTTTAAGAGAAAACCCAGTTGGTTGGGATTGTTTATTATTTAGAATTGGTGACCTCTGGTGCATAATTTTGATTCTGGGAAAAGGGTTGTGTGCTTTATTAGTGTGTTTCACTTATAATGATGCTACATTCACCTGCTGAATTGGGTTTGCAAATTTCATAAGAAAACTAGGAGCTGTTGCAGTTGATTTTGACGTAGAAGAGTTTCTGTGTTAAGTGTTCATTGGAAGAATATAAAAAGTGACCATGTAAATCTCAAAGTAGTGGGTTCTTTGTCCTGATTCTAAATTTGGCTTCCTGGGTTCTTCAATTCATGTCCTAATTAATAATTTCCCTCCATAAACTCATAAACAAGACGACCAAAGAGTTCGCCACTTATGTCTGGCCATTTTAGAAGTGGAAAATGATGCTTAACGACCTGTCTATGAGCAAAGTATGCTTTCCGGACTTCAGATTAGCTGTTGTAATGTATTATGGACTGTCCTTGGTGTTTGATTCAATGTCAATTGTAGTACTCGATAAACTAGTCTTCTTAATGTGCCGTCGAGCTATTATGTTTGAAATGCTTTCAACTTCTAGGGTGACATTATGTGTTCTTTTTAAAGTTCATATCTTCTTCTTTAGACTGGAACTTCACATGTGAGTGTGTATGCTGCAGAAATTAGCACTGCGGATGATTGACACTAAGAAGCATGCTAAGAGGAAAACGATCATAAAATTCAAAGAGTCGGCATGGAAATGTGTTTATTATCTATCAGCTGAGCTTTTGGTGCTTTCTGTGTCATTTAACGAACCTTGGTTCGGCAATACCAAGTACTTCTGGGTAGGCCCGGGAGATCAAGTTTGGCCAGAACAGAAAATAAAGTAAGCTCCTTCATAATATTATTTCAGATAGTTGAATTTTATTTATTGATTGATCATAAACATATTGTGTCCTTATTGATTGATCACACACTTTATTTTTCTTTATGACTTGGATGGTGGAACTATGTTTAATTACTGAATGATCATAGCTATCTTTGTTGTTATGTTCTTCATATTCATCAACAGCCTGATTATTTTGGATGTACTAAACTGTTGTCTTTTTTATCCCAGATTGAAATTGAAGGGGGTGTATATGTATTGTGGTGGATTCTACTTTTATTCTATATTTGCTCTGCTTTTCTGGGAAACCAGGCGTAAAGATTTCTCGGCAACGATGCTTCACCATATAGCAACTGTGATTCTCATTGCGTTATCCTATGTATTTAGGTATTGAAAAGACCTTGACATGACTCGTGAGATTAGTTTCTATATTGTACACAGCTTCACATTATGGTTCATTTTGGCTTGTACGTTAACAAGTTTGCTTCTGCATTACAGGTTTACCCGTGTTGGTGCAGTTATATTAGCAATTCACGAAGGAACTGACGTGATCATGGAAGGGGCAAAAATGTCAAGATATAGCGGCCATCAGTGGATTGCTAACTTCGTATTCGTGTTATTTGTTTTTTCATTTACCGGACTTCGAGTAATCTACTTTCCGTTCTGGGTACTCTGGAGTACAAGGTGAGTGATGAACGTCCAACTCAATAGCTGTTGGTTTTACACTCTTTATACCACTGCTTTATTGGGGCATGGAACCGTAATTTTCTCACCTAACTCAGAAGTATAATGAAGTGTGTAGATATCAACCCGGACAAAATATTGCCGCATTTTTTTCTTAAATATCATTCTACTCTGTTTGTGGCAGCTATGAAGTTCTTTTGACCTTGGACAAGGAAAAACACATGGTAGATGGAAGTATATGCTATTATCTGTTCAATACACTCTTATTCTGCTTACTCGTTCTCCAAATTTACTGGGCAAAACTGATGTTTGGCATGCTCGTGAATCAAATCCGCGACAGAGGCCAAATAAGTGATGATGTTCGGTCTGGTAAGAAACATCTTATGTTCAAATTTACACGTCTTGCTAACTGTTTTGTTGCGGATTAATATCAATACCACACTGCACTATTTCGATTCACTTGTTATCACTTTTTCTGCTAAAAATCTGCCACAACTGTTTCTGGAAGTACTAGCTATTGTGTTGAGGGAAATTAGATAATATGGTTTTGAGGCACCTGCAAAATGAATTAACGGATTTCAGACATACACTTTAGATTCATTATTTTCACATTTATTTTCCTTTCTTGTTAAGGCGATCTCATTTATATACTATTCATTATCTACAATGTCCTCGTGCCCGACTTTCAAGCACATCCATGTTTCTTCAGTACAGAGAGTTTATTTTAGTATAACTATTACTTAAATGAATTGGCATACTGATATGACTAGAAGTTGCATTTTATTTTCGACGATAAACTTTAGTAACACGGAAATGGTGTAGATAAATTAGTCTACATATGTGGATTTTGGAAGCTTAAAAGTTGGGTTAGTGTTAATGTTGATAGTGAAGGACCAAAGTATTCTGGATGTAACTATAACTGAATGAAACCATTGACGCCATGTAGGTGTAGCTATAACCTTCAGTTGTGTATTTGATGTTGAGTGTGTTTGTATTGTGCAGATTCTGAAAGTGATGATGAACACAATGACTAACCAGCAAAGAGAAAGCACCAGAGCGCGTACAGAAGAAAAATCACAGGTTGATCATTTTGGTACATTGATATTTATATACACATATGAATTCTCCGATATTGTTCTATGCTTCTTTTTTCTGAGGACAAGGAAACTTTCCGATGGAACTCGCGGTTGCAAGTTATTTGATGAAGGAAATTTCATACATGTCACAAGGTTGAGCAGAAAGTACACACAAGAATTGAAAACTGTTGTAGATTCATAACTGGCATTCATCTTATGCAAATGCTTACATATACATAACATATAGCTTTTTTTGAGATTAGTTGTTAAAATTGGAATATGGATATAGTGATTAGTTGACAAGCGCATGTTGGGACTATGGGTGTTCACGGGTGGGTCAACCACCCGTTTGAATTATTTTCCAACCAATCACAAGATTGCGGGTTAAGATATTGAACACCCGCCACCCAACTACAAATGTGCGGGTGAAGATATGAATGACCCGCATGGGTTTGCGGGCGGTTTGGGTGACAACCGCATAACCCGCTAATTATGGTCTTCATCGATAAAAGCCCATTTGAATCGTTAATTTAAGACAATTTTTTTTTCAATTGTGCCTAATTCGTCCCATTTGCTTTAATATTAAACTGAAGGCATTGAAACTATCTAGGAAAATTAAGGAACCATTATTTTTTAAAACTATAAATAAGACAAAATAGGAAAAAAAAACTTGAATATTAATCTTCACCTGCCATAAAAACAATACATGATTGACAAATTCAAAGAGAAAGACGGTAATTGATCTTGATTATATTTGTTTTTTTTTAAAAAGAATCTGGACATAGAGCATTCACTAAATTCTACTTGTTTGACCATTATTTTATTCTAAGGGCAAAGTGATTTTATTTCGATTAAAAAAATGAATCTTAATACTTACTTAGAATAGAAGAGATGAGATTCATGACAAAATGAAACAGTTCAATAAAAAAGAGAAAGAAAGGTACAGATAATGATGAGAGGTAAGAGTGTTTGCCTTGAGAAAGGGATGGAAAAATGGGTATTTTGGAAGGGAAAAGAAGAGGAAGTCTGAGAGAAAAGAAGAAGTAGAAATAAGTTTGTATTTTGAATTTAAATAAGTTTTATATACGTGGCTAACAATAAATTGAGTTTCTGCATTGGTTTGTAAATCTGGGCTTGGGCTTTAACCAATAGGTGCGGGCGGGTTGGTTATTTGTGGTTATTACACCTTAAAACCACAACCCGCCCATAATTAGGTGGGCCCAATTATTTTCACCCGTGACCCAACTTACAACCCGCGGGTGAGGCTTGAAGAGGTTGCGGGCCATGCGGGTGGCCGGGTGGGCCGTGTTGTGGTTGAATCTTGAACACCCCTAGTTGGGACCTTCACCTAACAAACTTGATATGTTTTTTTCATCTACAAGTTTTGTATCAAGATTTAGACTTGATTATGCGAGTTATTAAGATTATTGTATCAATAATTGGCTTAACTTGATCTGTTTTAATATAATGTTACGACTTGAGTGTGTGTGATCAATTTGTTTTCTTTTGCTTGTATTTTCTTGATTTACATATGCGACTTTGAGAGTTACTTTTTTGAAGTATATATCATTTATCAGCTTAAAATGGTTTGTAAAAATAACTCTAGCCATATGAACACAAATTCTAGGATTTGACCGCAATACTTATATTTTAGTTTAGCCACGCAAAACACACTAAAATGTAAACGTCCCGTTTCGCATCTATTCTAAGGCCAACGACGAAGAAATGGTTCAAATGTTCCCATAGATACATGCTGATAATAAAGTATTCTCCTCCCAAACCGCTCTTTAAAAGTGTAGTTTTGTTTTCAATCATTTTAACTTTTTCCTATTTTGGGAATTGATTTCTTATTTTTATTAATATAATCGTTTTAAAGATGATGACGATGATGATGAGGACGAAACAAATAAATTTAAACAAAATTCATATCATTGGAGATAATTTCCAATTTGATATTTGGATATCAAATCTTTGCAAGCATAGGCCATGACACGAGTACTAAATTTAATACGTAAGCATGAGCAATATTGTTTGGAAGAAAAGCTTGCATATTAGAGCACAACTTTATCTCTCTAGGTGGACAGAAGAAACAGAGTTAAAAAAGAGAAAACTTCATATGCATACATTTAAAATTAAATGATTTTCACATAACTTATCTCTAAAAAACTTTCCTTAGTATGGATACCTACAATTGCAATTTTCTTGATCAACCATATTACGTTAGGTTCCCTTAATTTTCATTTAAAAAGTTAATTGTTTTTCATTTTAAATTATGTTGAAAAGACCAAATACTTTTAAATGTATTTTAAATTCTCAAATTCTACTCTTTTTATTTTCTCTCTCTGTCTCCACACTCGCTTTCAAAATAAAAAAATTAACGGTTAAAAATAATTTGATAAAACTTATAAGTTAACCATTGTGATGCAATAAAAAAAACTATAGTTGGTTGCTGTGAATAAATCGATCAACTGATTGTCTCATCAAGTTTTTCTCAAAAAAGCTCCTATGTTCTTATGATTTGGACTGGAGCATGACTTTTATATTCTTATATAGGAATATATCATTATTAGCATTCTCCGGAAGCCATGGCACAAGTAGTAAATTTAATACGTAAGCATGGGCAATATTGTCCGGAAGAAAAGTTTGTATATGAGAGGATACCGTTATCTCTTTAGCTGGACCAAAGAAACAGAGTGTTAACAAGATAGTTGCAGAAACTGAATTTTACTTGAAACTTATGAGCTCCAACTTGAAAAGGTGGTACTCGCTGGAGCTCTTTGAAGCTATCCCAATACTATATGGGTAATTTTTGCTTTCCCATTTTCAACTTTATATTAATTTCATAACCTAGCTTCAAAATTTATCTCTGGGTCTCGCTCTCTTGATTCTGATCATCCACTTGATGAATTTTTTGTTTATCTCTTAGTGTTTGGATTCTCAATCTGATAATAGCCAATGTTCAATTAACTGCAAGGTATAAAGTTTATTGATTTACATTTTCCATTTCTTTCATCTAAATGATATATTTGCTTGTTTTGTCAAATTAAATTATGGTTCATCTGTCCATCTTTTCAATGTTTTACTATTCTTGCTGAATTATCTTCTTGTCAGATATTCTACTGAGTTTTCGATCTTGTTACATTTTTTTGCAACTTATGTGTGGAGGTGCTCAAGATTGTCATTGTATTTTCTCTGTTAAATATGTACAGTGGCTCTGATGGCGCGACCACAATTTGACGCTTCATTGGTAGGGCTATTGACATACATGAGGTTAAACCCGAGTTTTATTCTATTATGAAGTGAGAGCATCATGGCTCGTCACCTCTCGTCAATAAGCTACATTTTCAACACTACTTTGGCAGTTCCATCGCCTTATTTCTATGGATCCACCCATAGAACAAAAACGAGGCACACTCTTCCGAAAACAAGTCTTTCGCTCCCTGCGAAGACTCACCAAACTTCTACGACCTCTCTCGCGAACATCTCAGCTCATCAAGACTATACACTCCAAGAGATAACCAAGCTTTGTGAATCTGGGAGCCTTGCTGAAGCGTTTGATTTTATCAAGTCGGAATTTGGAAGTGTTGTCTCTAGTTCACTGCACCGAGAAGCAGTGTTTGTATTGTTACAAGCCTGTGGACAGCACAAGGACATTGAAGTTGGCAGAAAAGTTCACCTGATGGTTTCGGGGTCATCCCAGTTCAGCAATGACTTTGTCCTCAACACCCGCCTGATTACCGTGTATGCAGTTTGTGGATCTCCTATGGAATCTCGTTCTTTGTTCGATGGGTTACAGAGGAGGAACTTGTTCATGTGGAATGCTCTTCTGAGCGGCTACACGAAAAATAATGTTTTCGACGAGGCTGTTCAGATGTTTGTTGAGTTGGTTTCTGCCACAGAATTCAAACCTGATAATTTTACCTTGCCTTGTGTGATTAAAGCTTGTGGAGGGCTGCTGGATGTGAGGTTTGGGAAGGTTCTTCATGGGATTGCAATGAAGATGGGTTTGATTTCAGACGTGTTTGTGGGTAATGCTCTGATTGCAATGTATGGGAAATGTGGGTTCATTCAGGAAGCAGTGGAAGTTTTTGAATTTATGCCGGAAACAAACTTAGTTTCCTGGAATTCATTCATTCGTGGCATTTCAGACAATGGCGCTTCTGCTGAGGAGAGCTACTATGTTCTTAGGGAGATGTTAGTGAGTGAAAAAGGTTTGGTTCCTGATGTTGCTACATTGGTCACCATATTGCCTATATGCGCAGCTGAAGGAGACGCAGAAATGGGAATGCTGGTTCATGGTTTGGCAGTGAAGTTGGGTTTGAGTGATGATCTAAAGGTGAACAATGCCTTGGTTGATATGTATTCAAAAAATGGATTCTTACACGAAGCACGTATGTTATTTGACAGGAACAATAACAAGAACGTTGTTTCGTGGAATACCATGATCGGGGGATTCTCTACAGTTGGGGATATCAGCGGAACCTTTAAGCTTTTGAGGGAAATGGCGATGGAAGATGGTGGAATGAGGGCAAATGAGATCACTGTGTTAAATGCACTGCCAGTTTGCTCGGAACAGTTCGAGCTGCTCAGCTTGAAGGAGCTTCATGGTTACTCGTTTAGACATGGATTTCAACGCGATGAAATGGTAGCCAATGGTTTTGTTGCAGCATATGCAAAGTGTGGGTCATTGGATTCTGCTGAGCACGCCTTGTATGGCATGGAGACCAAGACGGTGAACTCTTGGAATGCGCTCATTGGTGGCTATGCACAGAATGGCGATCCTAGGAAGGCTTTAGATTTTTATTATGAAATGATAGAGTCAGGCTTAGAACCGGATAGCTTCACCATCGGTAGCCTTCTTTTAGCTTGTCGTCGTTTGAAAGACTTACGCCATGGCAAAGAGATTCATGGATATGCGCTACGAATTGGGCTTGGAAGGGATGAGTTTATCAGTATCTCTCTCTTATCGCTCTACATTTATTGTGGGGAATCGTCTTGTGCACGAGCATTGTTTGATGGGATGGAAGATAGAAGCATTGTATCATGGAATGCAATGATTAACGGGTACTCGCAGAACAAGCTTCCAGACGAAACTCTAAGTCTCTTCCGACAAATGCTTTCTGATGGAATCCGCCCCCATGAGATTGCAATAACGAGCGTGCTCGTTGCTTGCTCTCAGCTCTCAGCTCTGCGCCTCGGAAAAGAATTGCACTGTCATGCGTTAAAATCCCTCTACACGCAAGACATATTTGTCACCTGCTCAATGATTGATATGTATGCAAAATGTGGATCGATTGAACTATCTGAAAGAGTTTTCAACAGGTCAAGACATAAAAACCTCGCATCATACAACGCTATGATTTCAGGATATGGGGTTCACGGGCATGGCAACAAAGCCATAGACCTATTCAAGAAAATGCAGGCACTTGGCCACGACGAGCAGCCCGATGACTACACATTTATCGGTCTCTTGATGGCTTGTAGCCACGCTGGGCTGGTTAGAGAAGGGATGCAATATTTCAAAGAGATGCATAATTTTCATGGCATAAAACCAAAACTAGAGCACTATGCTTGTGTCGTTGACATGCTGAGCCGCGCTGGAAAATTAGCCGATGCACTCAGCATTGTGAACAAAATGCCTGCAGAACCAGATATTGGAATGTGGAGCTCGTTACTGAGCGCCTGCAGGACTCATGGTGATTTACACATGGGAGAGAAAATTGCAAGAAGGGTACTAGAATTGGAGCTAGATAACGCGGAGATTTACGTGCTGCTCTCCAATCTGTTTGCTGCATCCAGGAAATGGAAGGTTGTGAGAAATGTTAGGCAGAGGATGAAGAAGATCGGGTTTCAAAAGGACGCTGGTAGAAGTTGGATTGAGCTTGGAAGGGGATTTTATAGCTTCACTGTTAATGACAATTCCATGGCAGAGTCCAAAGAGATCAAGGAGATGTGGAGGACAGTAGAGGAAAGGATAAGGGAAATCGGATACAAACCCAACACTTCCTCTGTGCTTCATGACTTGGAGCAAGAAGAGAAGGTTGAGAAACTGAGGGGCCACAGCGAGAAGCTCGCGATTTCTTTTGGGTTACTGAAGGCGCCTAAAGGCGCCACGCTGAGAGTCTCCAAGAATTTGAGGATTTGTGTGGATTGTCACAATGCGGCCAAGTTGATTTCCAAGGTTGAGGAAAGGGAGATTATTGTGAGAGACAACAAAAGGTTTCATCAATTTAAAGATGGAAGTTGCTCTTGTGGAGATTACTGGTAAACAAACAAACCATAAGGTATGTATTTAACATATTTAAGCATTTCTTTACTTGCTTCAGAAGGATACTGATTATGCATGTGTGATGAAGCAGACATAGATACACGTTTGAAAATGATTGTTGAAACATATCATAGGCAAGAAAGTCAACTTGTGGCTCCCCTAGGCTTTAACTCTTTCGCTACATTACATAAACTTCTTGAGAGCCTATATATTTGATTCCAATAAAAAAGAATAAGAGATACACCAACTGCAGAAGGTAGCTATTTTGCAGCTGTGTCAATCCAGATGTTTTTCCTTACCTTTGGAAGGCTTAGAGCTGGACGATGCTTGGCTGATTTGGGGAGCTTCACTGCACTTGCACTCTCTCCTAATTTACCTCCTTCCCTTTTCACACTCGCAACGCCTCTTGTCTGTCGAGGATCTCTATGCTTCTGCTTCTGCTGCAGCTCCATTGCTTTCTCCTCGCTCCCCCATAGCGGGCCTGAGGAAGCATCAGAAGCCATAGAATCATCGCTCATATCATCACGATCGATGTTTTTGGATGCACGATGACCATTACTTGCAGAAGAAGCTGAATCTTCACAAGAATCATTGTCTTGGTCACTACAGATGTACATTGTCCATCCTGATTCAGTACTGTCCTCACACTCCTCATCTTTGGCTCTTGTTGCTCCACCTCCCACAATCTTGGAACCACACTTATCACCCATCACAAGCTAGCTAAGAACCACAGTCTGTATAAGTTACAACTCAAACACACAGAATCTACTCAAGCCCTGATCTTGAAATGGGTCTGTGATAGCTTTAAATAGACAGAAAAAGAAGGAATTATTATTATTATTATTATTGAGAATGAGAATAATATTTATTGATGATAAGTGTGTGTAACATAACATGTATCTACCCTGATTCCTGATGCAGCTAGCTGAGCACAAGGGGGAAGGCAACATGATGACACAAACTGGGCATTAATTGCAGAGAAAAGGAGTCACCACCTGGAAATCTAAGCCTCAATTAATTCTATCTGACTTGAATTTATTTGTGTTCATCATCCCTGACACACAACACATATCAGCAGCAGGACAGCTAGCTGGCAAGACAAAGGTGATCTTTTTTCACACAATTTAAGGCACATATATATATATTTGAAAGAAAACACATTCTCACATACATTATACTACCACTTCTGTATTGTATATAAGAGAATGACTTGAAGAAACATAAGACATGTTTTTCAAGTGAAGGATCTTGAGTTGAGGGCATGCATGCATATACACACAAAAAAAAACATTCCTGTTGAAATTTTGGAAACAAGTTATGCATATTTTGTTCTTGGTAAAAATATGGAATGAACTTTTTATCTTTTTCGATGTGTTCAAGATCCTTGTATAAATATTTTTAAATGTTTCTTTAATGTATTTATTAGGTTAGGCAACATGGGAATGGGCATGTATATGTATCTCCTCCTCATAACTTGATTGTCTCTGCATTTGTCATTAGTAAATGCGGAGAGAGAGAGAGGACAGTTGTTGAGCATGTTGTAAAGAGGGCCTCCTTGTTTTAGCTTTTAAGTTTGAGAGACTTTAAACTCATTGTCCTGTCCAATGCTAAATAATAGGCATAGAGCTCATAGTAGCCTAGAAGCTAAACCCAAAGAATTCATGGAACCCAACTGGAGTCTTTGTTCTTGTATTTAGGTTTGAGTATTAATATCAAGATAAGAGGAAGACATGACACATCCATGCTGTGCCCTTTCTGCAGCTGCAGTGCATGCCTTCTGGCTGTGACCTTTCTGGATCCTCCAATTTGCTCTTGTAAGTTGTAATATTATGCTACAATTGTGAATGTGCCTTCAATTTCTCTTTTCTCACTAACTTTTCTTGGATGTATTTTTTTCTCCTAAATAAAAGTGCCCTCCCCATCATCATTATTCCCTTCACAGTTCCCATATCATATCTAAGTAGTTGGCTCATTATTAATTTTTGGAATAATGACAATTATACCAGATTTTAACCCATTCTTATTTTAATACACAAATATTTTTTTTATTTTAGAGAACGAGAGAGTGTAGAAGAGCTCTTAGCATTACACGCAGAAATGTTTACAACGTTTGAGTGGTTTGACCATATAGCATCACCTCTATTTATAGTAGGTCTCTACCTAAACGAAGGATTAAAATTAATTTTTAAATATCACTATGGAAGGATGTGATTGATTCTCTAGATTTCTCTACAAAAATATTTAAAATAAAATATTTGCACCTATTTAAATATCTTGGGTGGCTTGCTTGGCAACCTTCGTGCAACTCAGACAAGAAAGATCTAGAGATATCTCAACAATTCTTATGGGTTTGGGCCAATTTGAGCACACTTTCTTGAGTCGGTACATTGTGCTCCATTCCCAGAAGCGAGACTCTCTAGTTCAATTACTCTGGTTCACAATTTTTAGTAGGGAAAATTGCAAAAACTATTGGTGTATTATACCAATTTTGTTGCAATTCCTAAATGTATTGCATTTTCTATCATTTTATTTAAAAATTACAATTTTATCCTTCAAAATTAAAACAATTTTATTAATTTTTATCAAAAAATTAAAAATAAGAAATTTGGAAGGTAATTTTATATTGTTTTTAATCAAATATAAATAATAAAACACAAATTTTTAAGTGAAAATTTTAATTAAGTTTCGATAGAAAAAAAATTAAAAATATTTAATTAGATTTTCAATAATTGTATGGAATTGGCAGATATGGATTAAATATTCAAATATTGTTACATTTATATACTTCAAAATATAAATTTATTAATAAAATCATCAATTAGTATAAATTAATTTAATTTTAAGTGTATTTTATTAAAGGATTAGTGCATGATTTGATTAAGTGGGGTATTTTATTACTATTTTGTACTTGTGGGTCTATTTGAGTAATTGTCCAATATATTGAAGTAACAATAATTTGATGTTTAGTGAGGTGGTATATAAATAAAACTAAGTAATAATCCTTTATTTTTCGATAGAAAATAGTTAATCATATTTCTTATATTATACCAGAAGATTCATTTTTATTTATCATCTCCGACTAATTTTTGATTAATATCCATAATGTCTTAGAACATTACTTGATATCAAGAATATGCACATGTTCAAACCACCTTAAAGCTTTTCTTTTCCCTGTTCTTCAATTGATGTCCAACGTTTGTTATTTTGACCGCTTTTTGTTCACGTTCGCTAAGAATGAGTTATTTATAACAATGCGTATCTATATTGACGATTTTATCATTACTGGACAAATGAATCTCTTATTCACCGTCTCAAACAACATGTGTATCAAAACTTTTGAATAAAAAAACTTGGCAAACTCAAATGTTCTCTTTATAGAGGCTACTCACTCACCAACTGACATTGTTCTCACAGAAGGAAAATATGTCCTCTACATTTTAGCTGAAATTGGCATGACTGATTGTAAACCATTTACCTACGCTCATGCAATACTCTCTCTCGTTACATGTGTATTTTGATGCATTGGACATGATGTTCGGATAATGTAAATTAACTACTGGTTACTGTTTCTTTCTTGGTTCCTCTCCCATCTCATGGCAGTCCAAAAAAACAAAATGTAGTCTCCTCCTCTTTAGTCAAAGTTGAGTATCGAGCTATAGTTGTTACTTGTCGTAAAATCGCCTTGTTATGCAAGCTTCTTCACGACTTCCAAGCTCCACAGGCTGAGCTTGATCCTTTGTTTGTGACAGAAGCATCAAAGTGACAAATACATTCACCAAATGTCATGGTGGTGATTGATCTCATGACTTATTGAGCAAGTTGGACAAATACACAATTTATGCTTCAACTTAAGATATCATGGTCATGATTGGTCGATTCTTCGTTATGGATGTAAACGAGTCGAGTTTGTAACAAGTCGTACTTTTAACGAGCTGCTCGGGTTCGGTTCGTTAAATATTCTATTCCAACTCGTTATAATCAAGCCGAATTCGAACTCAAAATTAGGCTTGTTTAATAAACGAGCCGAACTCGAGTCTGAAATTTAAAGCTCGATAGGCTCGTGAGCCGACTCGTTAATCAATTATAGATTTTTATTTATATATATATTTTATAAATTACTAAATATTTATAATGAAATTAGACGAGTCAAGTTGAGTCAAGCCAATCTTGAACTGACTCATTTAGTATTTAATAGTTTATATTTATTTTTTTTAATGAATATTTGTATTGAAAATTAAATAAATTGAATTGAGCCAAGCCAAACTCGAGTTTAAGTTGTATAAGTTCTTTCAAGCCCGAGTCAAATACTTTTTTTCACGAGCTGGAGCCCTGCCTTGTTAAATTAAGACTCGATTCGGCTCATTTACACTCTTATTCGCCATTACCATGATCATCTCGTGAACTCCTCTATTTTTCCCTATGCGTAATTGACCTTGTACAATTAAGAGTAATTATTAGTTGCCTTATAGACACCTAATTAAGTTATATATATTGCACTTTGTTTTTCTAGCATAATTAACCAAGAGAGCTAGGACCAATTTACGGTAAACTCAAACTTATTTAAACTGATATTTCAATTCACATCTTTTGAATACGATCAAACACTGGTAGTTGAAAGAAACATGTTATTTATTACATGTATTGCCAGGCCAACCATTATAGCAGACAAAGAAGCGAGACTAAACCACAACACACTCATTAATAACCACGTACATATGAAAACATATCATTGAGAGAGTAGGTAGGTGAAATTATATGTTGCATATATAATCTGTATTGTATATGTACGTTAATTACACTTGGCATATATATGAAACTATATTTGTGAGATTGAATCCATCTCGGCTGAGTTGGCTTCAGTTTTTGGGTGTTCGCACGACACTCTATCGATCCCATACTTGGGCTGCAACCTAGGATCAACCCCGGCTCGATTAAGCTCTTGGAGCAAAATAATTAGTTATCATGAAACGCAACTCTCTGACAAGCGAAGTTTCTTTAGACGAGAGAGTGACGCTGATAATAGAGCGCTCCTGAAGACAGCAGCAGGACAAAAATAATCCAGTGAAGCCAATCAATTTTTTAATCAACAAATAAAATTTACAAAGGTAGAGACACAATTCCTAATATGGGAAAAGTAGTCAAAATTAATACCACCATATCGTTCTTGGTTGATGTGGTAAGAACGTTGCAAAGTTCTTATACACTAAATTGTGGTTGCATTATGCATATGAAATAAATACTGAACAAAACAAAAAGTATAAGCAATATGTGCAGTTCATATAAACATATACATAAAGAAGGGATAAAAAATTTGAGATTGTTTGCGAGCAAAGGACAACTCACACAGCCTTTTGACGATGACTTAAATGTTGACGGTGGCATCCCACAGCCTAAGAAGTCCATTACGACCACCGCTGCATATCCTTTTTCTTTCAAGGTCCACAGCAACACATCGTACCTACACACCACAAAAGAGACCAGTAGATGTAATATATAGCAACACCAACCAGATGTTTGGGAAATGTGCAGGAAGCATACAACTTTACGGGCCAAATGGCCGAGATTGAAATTAGTGTATTTGGTATAAAGTTCAAATTATGCGTTTAAACCCTAGGTCAAGGAAGCAGAGAATCACAAGGACTTTTTTTTTAACTATCACAAAACCGAAGTCCATACCATAGCAGCACTTTTTTGCGGTGTTCTGTAAAGTTGCCATCCAGACACTTTTGATCCAGTGTTAGAGAGGCTCCCGAGTCTCTCTTGAGGCCGATGAAAGAGAGCCATCGAATTATCAGCAGCTGCAGTTCCCAACCAGTGCTCCTCCGCATTGATAGATAGGAGAGCAGCAGTGTGAGCAGTCACACTCTTTACGCATCGTATTCCACCTGTTCATGCATTTACATTAGTAAATGCGGAAAAGGTCTATATAGAAACGATAATGTTAGTCGACTAATATGAAGTGACACAATATAACTAAGACAACTTTTTTCCGTTACACATTATGGAGACTGCTACTATTGTCTTCCGTGTTTTCTCCTTGGCCGATAATATAGTAAGTACATTGACAATGATTTTAAATGACTCCTGTCTTACTACAAACAACAAAAGTAAGAGCAATCAAAATGTCTTTAACAGATAAAGCATAGTCTATGCCTGCTTCCTAGGAGTCTTTCATTGCCTGTAAAAGGATATAATTACTTCACTTAAGATCTCAGCAGATAATTTATGTCAATTTTAAGATCAGCAATACTAGGAAACATGAGTATAAACATTTCAAAAGGTCAAGTAAATATAGAGATACAAAATACTCTTCCATAATATTTCATCAATAATGAACTAGGAGTACTGGAGGAACATAAGTTTCCAATCACGTAGACTTACAGGCAAAGGAAATATTCTCCAACAGAAAGCAAAATCAAGTTCATGAAGGATTTTTTATGCAATGATGCCACTCTCAGGCAAAAGACTTGCTAATTTGGGCAATTTAAAATCAAGCAAAAAATTCAACATCATACGAATCAAAGGAAATAAATTTCAATAGAGATCATGATTGATCTTACCCGCGTCACAATCAAAATAAAATAAAAACTAGCAAAACTCAAATCTTAAGAATATAATGAAAGACAGATCACCACTGATCTTACTCTCGTCATTTTCCCAAAATCGAAGAAGCCCGTCAGTTGACCCTGAAACAAAAAGCAGAACATGTTGCAAACCACATCCATTCTGATTGTTACTGTCATTTGGCACTCATAAACACTGAACTTTTATAACATATTTATCATTTGAAAAGAGAACGCAGGCAAACTAGGATGAGCAAATACTATACATATTGTATATGACAACTGTTTACTTTCTAGTTTAGTTGTTCACAAGAAAATTGTCAACAACAAAAAGTGAAAGCACGTTTTTTCCAACTTTACCAATCACATCCAAGCATCCACATCAACTGGACTCAATACTTTGCCCTAGATATCTGTTTCAGTATGATACTTAAAGAAAAGGGTGCAGAACATACATTGCACAGAAGTGCACACTCTAGTTGAAGATTAAAAAAATTACAAGTGTAGTGGCCAATTGTCCACTAGAAAGATACAGAGGACTATGTAGGTGGGACTTTACTGAGAATGAAGTATATATTCTGCCAAAGGTAAGCATTCTTCTCAGTACAATCTGAAGACTCCTAAACAGTTCTGCTTGCAGTCTCATAGTTTTCTACATTGTATTACGCCAAAGCTCTAACCATCTTTTTGCAAAAGCCACACATTTAGGTGATCCCTTCTAGAATTAAATGTAATCAATTATATTTTAATCACATTTAGATGTTGATAGTTTTGCCACACTTCCAGTTGCAAAATTTGGAACAAGATGCAACATCAGCACAGAAGATGCATACGCCCTATTACTTGTAGTCTTGTAGCAAAGCAACATAATAACTTATTTTCTTTCCACTTATCAGATAGTTAAGCTATTCTAAAATAAAACAGATATTTAGGGGACATAGGAAATTATACATAGTGACCTGTTATCATTCCTTTGTCTGATGTTGAATACTCAACACATGATATCGGGCCAGCATGGCATGCGAGAACAGCATCACATGTTCCCCTGGAAACTGACCATATTCTTGCTGTCCAATCATCACTACCAGTGATTACGATATCTCCAACCATTCTAATGGATCTGCATGATCAATATTGAAGATAGAATAAAACAATTAATCTAAGAAACATGAAATTTAATGTTCTATAATCCATTAGCTCACCTAATCCAATTTGTATGCCCTGAAAGTTTGTGCATTTCTTTTCCTGCACGAATGTCCCAAATATTTGCAATACTGAAAATGTAATTACTCCTCAAATTCAGTTATGTTTGATGTGTACGATACTATTAGTTACAAAACTTAGTAATGCATTATTTATGTTTCAATGTACATACATATCTCTACCACCAGCAGCCAAGATCCCTGTAGAATCATCATACTCTATGCATAAAACCGGACTAGAGCAACGACCAACAGTAGCAACACATGCATCCGTCCTAACATCCCACATTTTCACAGTTCCATCGTGTGCAGCAGTTAGAACACGTTTACCTGACAGCATGTGCACACAACTGACCTACAAAGATTAAATTGCATCACAATCACCTACCCCCTCATATTCACCACATGTGGCAATTACGTCTCATTGCGTTGAATAAAGAAATAAAAACTAGCAATTTCACTTTGTTTCAAAACATAAACTAACAAAAGAAAATTCTAAGCAGGAGATTAAAATACACATTGACAGTCAAGATCCAGAAAATAAGCAATTTGCTAAATAGTATTTTCTATTACTAGTGTGTTTCTCATTATTAGTTAGTTACCTGTTTAGTATAGGTCTTCTCCCTATATAAAGGGATGCTCTCATTGCATTAGCAACAAGCGAGTAATCAATAAAGTATATTTTGTCACACATACCATAATGTTAGGCATAAGGTGAGTCTCCTGGGCACATATCAAGCATGCACATTATATACATCTCATTGTTAAAGATGAGTATTAGTTCTAGATGTTTAACTTTATCAATTGTTGTAGTATAGTTTGTCTTAAGGATGACTATAGCCTTACCAAATTGTACTTATCCCTCTGAAATCTTCTGTTGCTATAACACAGCAACTGTCCAACTGAACACATTGGGGAGAATTCATTATCAATGGACTCGTTTTCTGGTATCAGAGCTTTTTATACAAACATCCCCACATCCAAATCCATAAACAGACTCTCAGTTCCCATTCTCTTTTGTTGGTTCTACTAACTTTTCCACACCATCCACTGCAACAACTCGTCTACATCAGGTTAACTCAAGACAACTATCTACTCTTGTGATCCCAATGTCAAGCCTACCTGCAATGTATAAAGGTCTATATATTTTAATAGAGAAACTTCAAGTCCTCCGAAGATTATAGCCGATCCTATGGGAGAGACCCCACTTTTATTCTCAATCCAGAATATACTGTATGGTATCAACAAAAACTAGATCTTGAGTACTACAATAGCATCCCTCTCCAAAAATAATTTGGCTCAAGTGAACAACTGTGGGATTTCCTATCAGGTTGTAGATTGCCCTGGATAAGATATTTGTTTTACAATCAAGAGTCATAACCACCCTTATTTGTATTTACAATCAAAATCACCTGGACCTGACGGCTACACACTAAATTTCTTCCAGAAAGCATGGCCGGTTATTCAAAACGTATTTTATTCTTGAGTTCCACAGGCCGGGTCAGATCGGACGGGGTATAAACGCAGCCTTCCTCTGCCTCATCCCGAAAAAAGGACTCTCCTCAAGATTTTAATGATTTTCGCCCTATAAGCTTGGTGACAGCTACGTACAAGATCCTAGCAAAACTATTGTCACGAAGACTTAAACAGGTTGTCTCCTCACTGGTTAGCGATGTTCAATCGGCATTTGTTAAAGGTAGACAGATCTTAGATGGGGTCTTGATAGCTAGTGAAGTCCTTGACCTGATTAAAGCAAGGCGCAGGGATGCGGTGATTATTAAGCTAGATTTTGAAAAGGCGTTCGACAAAGTGGATTGGTCATACCTCAGTGAAGTTATGAAACGAATGCACTTCGGCCCCCGTTGAATAGGCTGGATTCAGAGCTGCCTCAAGGCTAACACCTCGGTCCTAGTAAATGGCTCACCTACAGAGGAGTTCCTCGTCTCCTAGAGTGTAAGACAGGGCTGTCCTCTTTCGCCTTTTTCTTTATCCTGGCTACTGAAGGGTTGCATCTATTGATACAGAGAGGGTTGCAGATGCATGATTTCGCGGGAGTGACCATCCAGGATGGCTTGGCTGTATCGCACCTACAATTCGCAGACGATATAATCTCATTCTTATCCAGCTCGAATGAGGGTCTAACAAACATGAAGATGCTTCTTGCCGGCTTCGAAGCGCTATCAGGGCTGCGTATAAATTACCAAAAGTCAGTTTTGATTGGGGTCGGTAATAGCCCAACCCACTCAACCGGGTTGGCTGAAATCTTTGGTTGCTCGGCAGGCACCCTCCCTATCCCCTATTTGGGGTTCAAGTTGGGCGCCAGCCCTGCTCGGGTTAGTTCATGGCCTGACATTGTTGCCAGCTATGAAAAGAAACTCTCGTTGTGGCAAGCCAAGATGCTGAGCTTTGGCGGGCGTGCCACTTTGATTAAGACAACCCTCTTGGCTCTCCCACTTTACTACATGTCACTGTTTAAAGCTCCAATAGCAGTACTAAAAGCCCTAGAGGCAATACAGAGGCGGTTTTTGTGGGCAGCAAGAGAGGATAAGAAGCCGATGCCAAAGCTTAAGTGGAGCATGAACCAGACCCTCCTTGCTAAATGGTGGTGGAGATTCGCAGTAGACCAAGACTCGCTCTGGAAGAAGGTAATTTGTGACAAATACGGATGGAATTTCAGGGAATGGGATCTCGGTCGTCGTGACAGCTCTACGGCTTCTCTGCTCCTAAAGCACTTATTTTCTCTTTCAAGGGACGCCAAATTCTCGACCTTGTTTGGAGCGGCCGGCCTTAAGTGGAAATTCGGTTCGGGAGACAGAATACTCTTTTGGGAGGACCCATGGACATCGCACCACTCTCTAGCAAGTCAGTTCCCAAGACTCTATGCTCAGACGCCCGCTGCTAACTCC
>JAYMTP010001448.1:0-24015 GCA_036897365.1 Geranium brycei | reverse complement strand
ATATGGATGAATTATCGTCATCCACGCCTCAGAGAAAGGAGGGGGAGGAGACCCCACCAATGCCTATCCAAGGTCCGGCTTGCAATTTCTCCAATCAGTTGATAGACTGACACACCTTCAATTTGCTTCCATATGTTGGGAAGCGGTGGCGAAGGATGGGAATGGCGCCGGAGACGGTGACGGAGAAAGAGGCTCCTGCGGATTGGTGGGGGCGGAGGCAATGGTGGTCTTGGGCATGGCGGTGGAACGGAGGGAGGAGGTGGCGCGAGAAGGAGGTGGAGAAAGAGGAAGAGAGAGAGAGTGTGTGTGAAGAGGACATATGTTTGAAAATTAAATGAATAGTTAAGGTTCATATGTAAAAATGTTAAAAACTAACAGAATTGGACGGAAAGTGTAAAGTGAAAATTTTGTACATCTTAGGCGTAGTCTTCGGAAATTTTTTTTTTTAAAAATGTTATCTAAAAACAGTAATATCTAGGTGTAGTCACATGAAATTATCTCTTTCCCTTTTAATATCTATTTGTTAGGTTGATATTTTGTTGTTTCCAATGATTGTATCTGACAATCATTTATAGCATTTGAAATCACATGTTACACGCATGTCGAGAAAATATTTTGGTGTATTGGAAAAAAGGTGAAAAATCTAAGTTTCCTCGTTGTTTATACTTTATACTTCATAGAAATAGAAGTGAAAGGAGGCAATTCTTGTAGTTGAGTTTTTCTCCTCAGTCCCATGTTGACAATATCAGTTCCCATGTGATGCTGATTAGTTTTTGTGGTTCCCACTGTCTGTTACAATTTTCACATGTTTATGTCTTCTTTAGTGAACATAGACTTAATTTCTTCCAACATTGATTTGAGTATGTAGGTGAAGAGTGAGGTCTTGTGCCCAATTTAATTAATAGGGATTATGGGATTTTTAATGAGAATAAGGAAAAACATAAACTTTGGAGGATTTGGTCATTGGTTTCTCTTCCCCTTTCTGTGGATTCTTCTCCTCTCCCCATGAACTTTCAAGAAGCCATTTTGGGCTTTGAGTTCTTTTTTTTTAATTCCCTTGCTTCTTTGGGTGGGTGTCACTCTCTTCCTCTCTCTCCCTATCTTTATAGAACATTTGGGTTCCTTGCTTTTGCCTCCACAAGGGCATGTTTGCTATCAAGATTTGAGTTTTAGTCCCCGGGTCTGATTCTTTAGATGTGTTCATCAGCACAACACATTGCAGAGCATAGTCTGTATCGTGACTGAGTTTATTTTTCAAGCCTTCCCTTTTGAGTTCTGTGTTGTGTAGAGTTGAGCTCATTGGTAGATGCAGATGTTGATTGTTACTCTCATGTTTTAGAGAGACATGGAATCTGGTACAAGGTTTTACCCAGTTGATGCTGATGCTGAGTTTCATTTGGAAGCAAAATGGAAGATTGATCCGAAGAATCTATTTGTTGGTCCCAGAATTGGAGAGGGAGCTCATGCCAAAGTTTATGAAGGAAAGTAAGTTCTTGCAGCTTTTTCAGAAATTCAGTTCATGGTCTGTCATTACATAAAATTTTACAACTGCTTGATTTGTTGTGGTTGCAATTCCTTTTTTGATTCACCCCAGGTGGATTTAGAAACCCTTCAAATTTTCTCTTTTTTCTATCAAAATTTATGAACATAATGTTTCTGCATATTTTCGTTTCTTTTGCTTGAGCAGTGAATCCAGAATCTTAGGTTATGTTTTCTGGTTTGAGTTACATTTGAGCAGTTGCTGCTGTTCCTGATTGTTCTTTTCTGGGTTTGTAAAAGTTTCATGTGGTTCTAACTCCCAATATCAATAGCAATAGTTAAGCAGGTCGCTACAATTCAGGGATCGTGATTGAATAGAGTCTGAGCTACTGGGTCAATTTGGGTTCATTGGGTGTCTTCATTGTCTTAAATTTCTGAACTTTGTTTTAGATATAAGAACCAGACTGTTGCCATCAAAATTGTGCATAAAGGAGAAACTCCAGAGGAGATTGCTAAAATAGAGGGGAGGTTTGCAAGAGAGGTTGCAATGTTATCCAGAGTTCAGCACAAGAACTTAGTGAAGGTTCAATTTAATTATAAGCCACTTTAAGCTGTCATTGTTGTTGATTACCCTTAGAATGCAAATTTATTTTATTGAACATTGCCTCCCAACAGTTTATCGGTGCCTGCAAGGAGCCGGTGATGGTCGTTGTTACTGAGCTGTTGTCAGGTGGCACATTACGGAAATATCTGCTGAGCATGCGGCCAAGGTGCTTAGACACGCGTGTTGCAGTTAGCTTTGCACTTGATATTGCGCGTGCAATGGAATGCTTGCACTCTCATGGAATCATTCATCGTGATCTAAAACCCGGTAATCTCTCCCCCTCTTTGTTTACTCAATGCTATTTCATTGACACAAGAGGCTCAATCCTTCATGGATGAAATACTCTTTTACGTTCTTTTATTTTTCCTTAACATTTTAGAGATATGCTGGACTAACACAAAAAGGAATAATATAATGCCCTCATTTTGGATTTCTGATTCTGCCTTAAATATGTTTTGGGTTACTGCACCATTCTGTACTGGCTTACACATCAGTGGCTGAACTGAAGAGTATTGAGTTAGATATGCATTATGAATTTAAATCCCAAACAATACTGGTGGATCAAGAGAACTATGGAGTAGAGTAAGAATGTACGTGTCGTGTTGCTGTAAATTTTTATTTTACGCCCAAAAGTAGGATGCTTCTTTGCAATGTGATTTTTATTTTGTATACTATGGCTTGCATTTTTTTAACTTGTGGTTTCGCTGTAAATTTTACAATGCCCGTTGAATGGACCTTGAAAATCATATTTACATGCTGAAGACAAACTCGTCACTTTTCCCCTTTGGTACAGAAAACTTGCTATTGACTGCAGACCACAAAACAGTTAAACTGGCAGACTTTGGTTTAGCAAGAGAAGAATCATTGACAGAGATGATGACTGCTGAAACAGGAACATACCGCTGGATGGCTCCAGAGGTAATTGAATAAGAATTGTTAGATTCTCCTTGCTTTCGTATGACAAGTTCATGAGTACTGTTGTATGGTGGCAGTTGTATAGTACTGTTACGTTAAGGCAGGGAGAGAAGAAGCATTACAACCATAAAGTCGATGCTTACAGCTTTGCGATTGTGCTGTGGGAGCTCTTACACAACAAGTTGCCCTTTGAAGGCATGTCAAATCTCCAGGCAGCATATGCAGCCGCTTTCAAAGTACTACTCATTTTGTGCATCTGATTATATTCTCTCACATGCTTCTTTATCAAGGAACTTTTTTTGATACCTTAAAGTACTATGTTGTTTCAGAATGCAAGGCCAAGTGCAGAAAACCTTCCAGAGGAGATGGCTATGGTTCTAATATCTTGCTGGGAGGAGGACCCCAATGCGCGGCCTAACTTCACTCAAATTATCCAGATGCTGCTGAATTATCTTTACACTGTTTCTCCTCCCGAACCCGCGATTCCTTCGCGGATTTTTGCTTCTGAGAACAATGTCTTGGCACCAGAATCTCCCGGTACAAGCTCTTTGATTGCAGTTCGTGATGAAACCCCCAGAGGAAACATGGAAGACAGTTCCAAAGGTTTCTTCAACTGCTTCAGCCAGTGTTACTAAAATCTTAAAATCGGGAAAACTGAGACTTTGGTACTTCCTACCAGGAGTACATCTTGATAACATGGTACATGTCAAAATCAATAATTGTTACTCCTTCCACGAAAGGTCATTTTAGTTATGAAAAGAAATACGAATGTTATATCTGGGGTTGCTGCTGAACTTCATCGATAGGCGCAACTGATTTTGTAGTGAAATAATGAGCTTGGAGTCGAGATTGGTTCTGTTCTATGATTGTACATTGTAATTAGATAGAAGCATCTCACTCCATTCTATTTTTGTAAGAAAGGGAAGCAAAAATCTCTATGCTATAAGAGCAGTAGAAAGGATGGTACTAGTATATTTGATTGATAGTTCAGCTTTACTGTTGATGATAGTGAAGTGTTTGATTATGAGGGTCTTGCTGTGCAGCTGTACACTTGGAATACAAGATACAATAAAAATCTAAATTGTTCCAGATGAAACATGTTTCTGAGAATATATTCTGTGCACAGCTAAGCTAATATTTGAAGTGATAGCATTTCAATGCTGCTGACGACCCATAATTGGGCCAGATCGAATCCTGACACTACAGAAGGTGAAAAAGATTATTCAGACATAATTTCCATCAAGGAAAGTCTATGCAGTATAATTTTTCAGGCATTTGATTCTTGCGTAGCTTGCTGAACTTGAAGCTATTTGATGTTGAAAAAAGATGGAGAATTCCATGCAACGTTATCGTTTCAGAATAAAAGGGGATAGATTTATGGTCTATAAATACAGTTTTTACACAGATTTAGTGCTCAAGGCAAGATGAAGAGAAGTGAAAAGTGACTGCTCTCCCAAGAACCAGAATGGTTGGGACACAACATCTCATGACTACAATGCTTATCTGGCAAGATTAGAAAGGATACCAAGTGTCATCTCTGATGTCCCACACTACCCAAATGTGCACAAAGTCTTCAAAACAAACATTCTCAATCATGATCAAGACAAGGGTGAGGATATTGAGTATGAGCAAGACAAGAACAAGAACAGTCATGTAAGTTATGGAGAGAGCATTGACTCAGAAGGTGACGGCCCGATCCGGCGAAAGCACAAGGGCTTTAAGCTCTGCAAGTGGGCGACTTTCAAGGTTCATTAAGAGGATCCTACTCCTACCAACATGTTGGTGATTAAGGTAGTTTTGCAGGCAAGAGTCCATGTAAGATATACTTAAATAATTGCCTCTTGTTAATTTCTCAACAACTTTTTCTTCTGTAACATACAAAAGATCTGCTAAATATATATATCTATATGCATGCCTTATCTGACTGATGCAGAGTTTCATGAAACCCCAAAAATATATTTTGGTATAGCATTTGTTATACAGGTTCCCAACATTAAATAGAAATTGGCTCATAACCTGCAAAAATATGCTGAGAGAGTCAAAACAACTTGTCTTTACGTTGGTCATCATCATCAGGCTCAACAAATCTCCTAGAGGACATGATGTTAAACAAGTTTCTCAAGCTGTTCTTGCTCTCCCTGCTCCAGCTCGAGTGCATGCCATGGCTCAACCCTTTAAATGGGTCATCCAACACCATCCCTGCCTCCAACCTTCTTGACACAGCCACAATCTCATAAGAGTCCCAAAGAGACTCCCTAAAGTCCCATTTTGCACCACCAAGAGCACTCCCATTAGCTAATGACTTCTTGTTGATGGCTTCGAGCCAGAACCTTGTGGGAGGCTTGGTCTTGTAGCTCTTCTGATGGGTATCAAATTCATTGGTGCTGGTGGTGGTTCTGGAGCTGCCCGACCGGCTGTGCCATGCCTGAGCCGCAGCCTTGAGAATCTCAAGGTCATGGCCATCTTCAACCTCATGACTGGGAGGTTTCTTCTTCATGGGTATGCAATTTGGGTAAATTGGAGCTTCACATAGAGTTGATGTTTGGCCAAAGCAAATGGATATGCTGTGTTATCTCATTTTCAAGGCTGGTATATTGCACTTACAATTTGCTGTAATGGTGCAATCCAATGTGCTTTTTGGGTCCCCTCATCACTAGAAGCTGAAGGTGATGAGAACCCATGTTGTGGTGTTAATGTATAAGACAAATATTTATGTTGCCAAATTGTGCTGGTGGGACAAGGTCACTGATCAAGGAGAACCATTCCTTTTTTTTCTTCCATTTTGTTTCTTTCTTAATTTCATCGAACAAATGTTATCCAGACTGTCATAAGTTATTCACCTCATTAATTTTTTTTGAAAGCCACTTGATTATTTGTATATAATGTCATTTATATATGTATTTTATCCCATGTTTTGGAGAATTAAAACACATGATTTGATAAATCATTAAAATAAAGGAAAATGACACTTTCCTACTTTTAATCATAGTTGTTTCACATTTTGTTATCGTAACTATATTTTCTTTTCATTTTTAGTATCTTCACTATGAGTTAGGGACGAACAATAACATTCCGTGAGAACTAACAACAAAAAATGAGTCACATACATACTCGTAATTATTTAACTAAATGTAATACCTGGAATACCCTTGGCTATAAAAAAACAAAAAAAACAACCCAAAAATAGAAAAGAAATAGGTTTGTCTTCTCCGGCAAGTTCTCATAGTTGTGAAGTGAAGTTTTATAGGTTTTTGGTTTGTGGGTATTGGGGTTTTTTGTGGAGCTTGATCATAAATCGATTTAAGGATTTATATTTATGGAGAATTATTGGCTGTAGATCTACTGGGTGTGTGCTAATATGGGCAAGACGTCGAAATCCGACCAGAGGCGAGGACGACGACGTGAGTGGGTTTGTTGTTGAAGGCCGATGATGCAATTGGGTTTGTGAATGAACCCAGGGCCTCTGAGTTGCGCCGCCGGAGCCTCGTGGCCGTCCTTGGGCATCTCTAGTTCTCAAGTGATTCTCTTGTGCGGTGTTGTTCCACGATTCTCCGATTTCGGTGCGATTTCGATCTTGGTCGCACTGTCTTCAATCTTCGCGAGAAAGTCCAAGCCAAGGATAGAGGAGTCGCGGTATTCAGAGGGTGTGGTTCGGCTGGAGAGCTTTTGATGGAGGAAGACCATGAGAAGAGAAAAAAAAAAGGTTTACGTGTTCTTATTCAAACAAGGGTAGTTAGGTAATTTTCAATTTTCGTTAACAGAGATAACACACATGTCCCAAACTCATAGTTAAGGTACTAAAAAAGAGAAAATAAATGGTTAGAGTAGCAAAATGTGAAACATCTATAGTCAAGTGTAGTAACGTGTCATTTCCCCTAAAATATTATTGTGCAAAATACTACATTATACCTATTGAGATACATTTATTATACTTTTTCTTCATAATTTATATTTCTTGAAAAATTTTGGACAACTAATTTTGAAAAGGGATAATCTCATAGATTTATACTTACTTTCAAAATTTTGATTAAAAGTCGGTGATGATTCATTTTTTCTCAAATAGGGAAACAGTGTAGATCGTTGTTAGTTTTATTTTTTAAAATCATGAAATGACTAAAATGCCCTCCAAATTCATCAAAATTTTAAAATGTTTCGTTTGGGTTCTCCTTTTGATTTCCCCTCCTTCGCTTCCGGTTTTCTCTCTGGCTTCAAAATCCAAATTGTTCGTCAATACCCAAATTTGCCACCTTGCAGCTCAAACTTAGCCCTGACCTTGAACACACCGCCTTGCGGCTCTCTACGGCCACCAATTGATGCTGGTGCTTCTTAGTCAATCCGTGGACCGACGACGGAAACCTCTCGAGTCGGCGGCTCCAGAGCTGGAGGTAGGAGAACAGAGAATTGTTGGGACTAGTCTCCGGCAACAACGATTGGACTAGTCTCCGGCAATCCTAGAGAGCGAGGGTCTTAACCCTAGTTTTAACGTTGAGAGAGTACTGAGGAGACACGTCTATGACAGTGCAATCGCGATGATCTTCGATTTCTTCATGAACTTTCTCATTTTTCAGCGATTCACGAGGAAAGAGAAACATAAACACGATTTGAGGCTAAAAGAGTATTGGTGACTGCAAGAGTGAAGAGGGTGCTGGGTTTTATCGCAATTTTGATGGGTATGTTCTTCGTGGTCAATTCCAGCAACGAGTCCATCGATGAACGGTTCCAGCAACGAGTTCTCGTAAAAAATGAAAATTGATAGTTACCACTAATCATATGATCATACAACGTTGTCTACACTAACCTAATTTGTTCTTCTTCCCGAAAATCACAAAAATAACTAACAAATAGACTCAATACTGCAAAACCCAATTCAGAGTATTTTTGTCTTTTTTGAAAAAAATAGATTTTCCGTCCAAATTCTAATGATGTTAGAGGAAAATATAAAAAACACAATTAACTGACATGAGATAAACTTTTATTATAGAAGTAGTAAAGCGTAAAACGCGTCAATATAATATAGGTAAATTGTAACTAGCCCTCTAATGTATGTTCCATTTACATACTTAAATATACAAATATGTCAATAACATATCAATTATTTAAGTTTGAAGTATTTTTTATTTCAAAAAATTGCTCAAACTCGCCTAGATCCGACTAGCTGACTTAAATTACTGATTACATAAAAACGAGTACGTGTTGTAAAAACTCCCACACTTGGCCAATTTTTGGCACCAAAACATCTGGCTATTCAATTCGAAGAGCTAAATAGTTGACAATGACTTTGGCATAATGTAAATAATTTGTTTCCCACCCCACATATCAGTAATCCTTACCACTAATATTAATAAGCAACTTCATGGTCATCTGAAACAAAATATTCAAAATATGTTACTTCAAATGCAAGACATGTCGGATTTTCAACTACTAATTAACTTTCTGTACTTGCATTAACTCACAGTTGTAATATGGAAAATGCAGATGTCAGAAATTCAAGTTACAGACTACTTAGATTCACTTCATGCATTGGAAGAAAGTATAAAAACAGTAATCAGGGACATGCAAGATCTAGCAATCAACAATCCCAAAGCATTTCATGTGATGCAAACAGAACCCCAATGACCAGTTTTTGTTATTGATTGCTACAATCTATAGGCTTGTAGTCAAGCCTCAGAAATCAGAATTTAAAACACATACTATACGAACAGAGATATAGACAGTCAAACCTCCCCCGCATGAATTTTGGTTGCTTGATCCCTAACTTTTCATACACACGAGGATACAGATTCCAACAAATCATAGTTTAGGCAACCAAAGTCATTACAAGCTAAAGGCTCGAGACATAAATGGAAATACAATAGTTGCAACACAATGTAATTCAACCAAACGAAAGTTAAAACAACTCATCCTAGGCACGCGGCGTCAATAGCAGCATTGAATCATCACCGAAACATGTTATCCAAAGACACTACAGACCATCACATTGCAATCAATCATAAAGGCAAATTATATGACATTGAATTCAAAGTTGAGTAAAACGGGCAAACTAATTGCAAAAAAAAAACTTGAGGATATAAAAGTTCTACACCACTCAAAAAGAGAAGAGAAACAGTCTACCATGGAAAATATCTCTGCCTTTGCATCACTCGAGGATGGCGGAAATAACGCCAGCACCAACAGTCTTGCCTCCTTCTCTGATAGCAAACCTCATTCCTTGTTCGCAAGCAACGGGCATGATGAGCTCCACGACCATCTTCACGCGATCGCCAGGCATAACCATCTTAGACTCCTCATCCTTATCGTTCATGATGGAGGCCACCCTTCCTGTAACATCTGTCGTTCTCATGTAGAATTGTGGCCTGTACCCTGCAAAGAAGGGCGAGTGCCTACCGCCCTCTTCCTTCTTCAAGACATAGACAATGGCGGAGAACTTGGTGTGTGGTAGAATCGTTCCGGGCTTTGCAATGACCATCCCTCTCTGGATTTCCTCCTTCTGAACACCTCTAAGCAACAACCCCACATTATCACCGGCCAGCGCCTCATCGAGGATTTTCTGGAACATCTCGACTCCTGTCACCGTGAGAGGCTTAGTGTCCTTCAAACCCACGAGCTCCACAGTCTCTCCAATCTTAACAGTACCCCTCTCGACACGGCCAGTGGCGACCGTGCCACGCCCGGTGATTGAGAACACGTCCTCAACGGCCAGCAAGAACGGGAGCTCGGTCTGGCGCTGGGGGATGGGAATGTAGCTGTCCACCTCATCCATGAGCTTGAAGATCTTGTCGACCCACTCGTTGTCGCCGCGCTTGATGGCGGGGTTGGCCAAGAGGGCCTCGAGAGCGAGGAGGGCGGAGCCGGAGATGATGGGGACGTCGTCGCCGGGGAACTCGTAGGAGGAGAGGAGCTCGCGGACCTCGAGCTCGACGAGCTCGAGAAGCTCCTCGTCGTCGACCTGGTCCTGCTTGTTGAGGAAGACGACCATGTTGGGGACACCGACCTGCTTGGCGAGGAGGATGTGCTCCTTGGTCTGGGGCATGGGGCCGTCGGCGCCGGAGACGACGAGGATGGCGCCGTCCATCTGGGCGGCGCCGGTGATCATGTTCTTGACGTAGTCGGCGTGGCCGGGGCAGTCCACGTGGGCGTAGTGGCGGTTCTCGGTCTCGTACTCAACCGTGGCGGTGTTGATGGTGATGCCCCGAGCCCTCTCCTCCGGGGCGGCGTCGATCTCGTCGTACTTCTTGGGGGCGCTGTTGCCGAGAGACGCCAGGGCCATGGTCAGGGCCGCCGTGAGGGTGGTCTTGCCGTGGTCGACGTGGCCAATCGTGCCGATGTTGACGTGGGGCTTCTTGCGCTCGAACTTGCCGCGGGCGGCGCGGACGGTGAAGGAGCGGCGGCGGAGGGTGGTGGTGGAGGGGGCGAGGTGGAGAATCGTTGAGGAGCGGAGGAAGGAGGAGGGGAGGTGGGTAGGGGCCAGATTGGAGGGCTTTGACCGGAAGGGGGTGGCGTGTGATTGTGGGTACAGGAGCTTCGAGGAAGCAGAGGACGAAATTGAAGCCATGGAAGAGGCTATGGAAGAGTCGGAGACGAAGAAGAAGAAGAAGAAGATAGGATTTTGGGGATTTTGAGAGTGAAGAGAAGAGTGAGGATTGTTATGTTATCTCTGTGAAGCGAAAGAGGGCCTCATATGGGTTCTATCCACTTCCCTATCTCACCCCACGGTTCATGTAATCTCTATTCTGCTCATAAGGGTTTCTGACACGTGTCCTACAACCCGAGGGACGGAGGATTGGTCATACTATTACTAGTCTCAAGGCCCAATAGGCACTCTTGATGGATATAAAGCCCAACTTTAACACAACGCCATAAGCTGATATCACAAAACTCAACTTTCATGTTCACATCCACATAGAAGCTCTCAACTTGGAATTTTTCGGAAGATAATGCAACCTTATAACACCATTTTTTAAAAAAATTAAATCCAACACAGAAATATTATTTAAGCAAAACATACACTGATACACTCCATGTTTTTCTGGGCTTAAAAATCATGAACCATAGGAATTAAATCTCATGACAGTGACAAAGACTTTACTTATATCCCAAAAGATTGGTGGATACACATTGGTAAGTAGTGGCATATCGATAGGCCACGTTCTTCATTCATGTTCTCAAGTTCAACAGAGAACCAAACCCAATCCCAATCTCAGGAATATAGAAAGCTATTGCTCCGTTTAAACTTCAAAGGCTAAATTGTAAGGGTTTCGATTCACTCAACAGACCCCAAACTAGAAAGCCAGTATTCAAACTCGAGCTGCTCGACTCATACACACTCTTACATGCAGGTCAGATTCGCTGATTCATAAAAACTCGACTCTAATATCATGTTAAAACTCAAATTTATAAGTGAGAACTCAAAATACTTATCAACATGACATGAGCCATATATTTTGATGTGGGACACCTAACAGTCTGAAGTAAAAGTAGCTATAACAGACCTATACATGATATATATGAATCAACCAAAGTAAAGATTGATACAAGTTGGAAATGAGCCATATGTACAAGTATACAAGGGCATGCAGATAACACTTTGATATATGTAAACATTTATTAGACAGGTAACTTACAAGACCAATCTGTAGCCTCAGCAGCATATGGGAGCTGGCACAAGGGAAACCCCATAAAACATATCCTCTGTGTTTGGTAGTAAATCATCAGCCAAACAATAAACTCTACACATAAATCTCAGGCTGAATTATAGTACATTGAATCTCATGACAGCCAAAAACCCATATCAAATCTGTTGATACAATTGACCTTCCTTCCAGAAAATAGACTCAGCAGCATAATTGCAAAATTCGTGCTTTCAACTTCAACAGTCATGTACAATCTCTTTTTGCTTTCGGGTATGCCTTTGGTCCACTGATCAGTAAGGTTGAACTTACATAAAGGATGCACATTCAGTTGGAATCGTGAAACAGCAGAGCTTTCAGCTCTAAGTGTGATTCTGAAAAATGTTTGGGTTAATAATGTGTCTAATCTTCAAGTTACAGATGTTAAACACCTTCTGGCGGATGTCTGGAGAAAGTTCCTTCAAAAGGTCTGAAATGGCCAACTCGTGGTGCCTCTTCAGCTCCTCTAGTTCCTTTTGTTGCTTTACCAACAGAAGCTCGAGTTTCTCCGCAGTTATTTTCACATCTTCTGACTCTAAGTCGCTTAGTAGTTTGCAGTTATCTCCCATGGGATGTTCCCCATTGCTCTCATGTACATCTGGAGTTGCGCATTTACTGCCATCAGATGGAGAATCATCAACTTCGCCAAGTCCCTTTTCTTCACCAGCCTCATCATTAGGTACAGACTCATTGTCCAGCTGCTCAAGTGAAGTGCCGCCATTTAGATTTTCTTCATCACAAGGGCTGAGGGTAGATTGTTCATTATCTTCAGCAGAGGAATGGCCAGAGGGCGAAGCATCAATCCGAAAAGACAAGTTTGAAGGGCCAGGCCTGCTTGAAGAGTTTGCATCAGAAGCCTTGGGCGAGTCAGACCAGTACTTGCGACCTGAAGGCAATCTTTCCAGTAAAAGGGGAGTGCGCGGATCATTCACATCATCCCTTAAGTCAGAGGAAGGGCTATCAAGAAATCCAGCCGCCCCAGAAGAACCATCACTAGAAAGTTCTCTAGGCGACCAATCTGGAATAAGGGACCGTACTTCGGCATCAATCATTGCCACAACAGTTGAAACATCTTGATCTGTAAGGTCCAACTCCACAACCATTTCACTTGCAACAGCAATTGATGTATCTGCCTCAATGTCAAAGGGGAAATGTATGTTGCGAAAATGACCTGGTATCATATGCAAAAATTAAAACATGGAAATGGTGATGAACGATGCTTTTATCTGAGAGTCAACTCCAAATAAATATACAGATAAATATGTAGAGAGAGAGAGAGAGAACCTGTGGAATCCGCTATACGCAGCTTTAGAAATATCGTGTTAATGTCTTTCACCTGTCCTTGCACAGAGAAGTCTCTGCTTGCTTCACTGGTTAAATTCTTCGTATTACTGACAGTGTCAAGGTGATCCCAACCACCTTCTGCATTTGTCATGTCAGTACACAGGGAGGGAGACAAAATTAGTGTTTAAGTTCAGAAGATAATTGCATTACCAAAATTATTTCGTACACAATAGGGAATGCCATCATTTACACCATTTGGTAGGAGAAAAGGATCCAACAAAAGCTCCTTGGCAGTCAGCCGATTAGAGACTTTCGCAATACATTTTTCTATAAAGACTTTAACATTAGGATCTGCCACTTTTGCCAATGATGCTGGCTTTATTCCCTACCAAGAAAAGTAAAAACAATCAAGAAACCTTACATATAGCTATAAATGGCCTCCAGTCTGTGATAGGAATAAGGGTTAAAGATAAAGAAGGACAAGCCATATCTTTTAAAACTAAGTTTTGTTTCAATATTTAGCGCTTCCAAAATAACAAATTTTCCGCCGTCCAATAATAATATATACTCTGTATGTTTCTTTCTAGATTCTTATCCTATATTCCTCTACATAGAAATTTCTAGTCATAAATATATAGAGCAATACACTGTAAGCATAATTATTAGTGTAAAGCATAATCGCAATGTAAATGGGGAATCCATCATCATTGCTAGCACAAAAATGTATTCGATCGAAAACTGAATTCGCCTTCCACTTGACTGGATGGTCTTAACTATTTACCTTGAAAACAAATCTTACAAGTTACAATAAATTCAGAGCCAAAACATCTTTCTAGAATAATGCAAGGATGTATTTATCATAGAGCAGTATTACGCACAGATGCAAAAATGACAAATTGTAATTGTAATGCAGCATGACACACCTATATGCAAAAATTATTTAGGTTGTAATATGGTGAACATTCTCTATTCTTGAGCAGCCCAACTAACCCTTAGTTTGATGAGCATACAAAACGATTGAAGTAAAGTTATGTATTGAATAAATATTTTAGCCGAGTTTATTCAATTGATTTGGAAAAATGAGATTGGATTAAGAGCATGAAGTGCACACAAAAATCACAAAAATTGATATGGCTGCTTCTTCATGCAATGACTAAATAGAAGAGGGATCCAATACTTTGATCCTTTAGCATATAGATTCACATCATATTAAGGTCTGCTGATAAAAAAAATCATATTAAGGTCAACACCTTAGGTCAGAAAGCACATTTGTGCCACATAACCCATCAAAGTGCAAACATAGAGGATATGTGCATCTAACCATTTTAGAATTGCATAGCTCTTGAAGGATAAAAAAATGTTTAATACGATACATGTATATATCGACAATGGACGAGCACGACAAAAAATAGAATGTGTTAACAACATGGATCATAAATGCCTTACAGATGTCACTTTCTTGTATATTTGAGCAGCATTGGCACATTCAACATATGGATACTCAAAGGTCACCAGCTCGAGTAGACACATCCCAAAGGCATAAATGTCAACAAGTTCATTGTATTCTTCCTCATAAAGCTCTGGTGCCATAAACTCCGGTGTACCTAGAATCGCATTGAAAGTAGAAGGCTATTATATCCGCTAACCATGAATCATAACATGTTCCATCAAGTTCATGGTAAATAATGAGAAATAGTCCCCACCAATAACACTGTGAGCTGCACGAGCCTGGCGAAGAATGGCAGCTAGTCCTAAATCGCCAATTTTCACCTCGCCTTGGTTTCCGTTGACAAAAATGTTATCACACTTTAAATCACGATGAATAACCGGTGGGTCATGACTGTGAAGGTACCAAAGTCCCTCCAAGATCTGCCTCGACCATTTCTTCAGAGCTCTCAAATCAACATGTTTATGTTTCTTCCTAAACCTGCCAATTTTATTAGAAAGAGTAATTTCCTTGCCTAAACAGAGATACAAATCAAACAAGTGCGCAAAAAGGTACATATTTCAAACTCACTGGCGCAATGTTCCTGAAGTAAAAATCTCGGTGATGAAGTTGATATTCTCATTCTTGGTGTCGACCCACGAATTATAAAACTTGATTATATTTTTGTGCTTCAAAGTCTTGAGCAAGTGAACTTCTGAATACAAACGCTCCAAATCGTCGGAATTGCGCAATAGATCAGCAATCTTCACCTGATTCCAAGCTACTTCAATTCCTTCCCATTCATCAAATGCTTTATATCTAAATTTTCACAAGTTGGTCAAGACAAACAAATGTTATACCAACACACAATTGTTCCCCAAATTTACAAACACATCAATTTACATCAAAATGCAGATGAAAATGAGAAGGATACACTTTCTTGAAAGCCCCTCTTCCTAGAATCTCCTTGTACTGCAGAAAGTAGCGTAAAAAGAGAAAAGGGCAGGTACCCATTAGCAATAACATAAAGATAAATGTACCCAACATCTCAAAGCTCCAGATTTAGCAATAAAATTGATCAGAAGCGATTCGAATTCAGTTAAACAGAGTATTGATGAATCATAACATATTGAACAATGTCAATGATGATAACAAAAACCACAAACCCGTCCATAGCGTCCAGATGGATCAACTTCGACAAAATCAATTTCAGAATCCTCCGTTTCCAGCTCGGACGGAGACTCTTGCGGCATGTCGCGTCACCCAAAAGACGAATCAATTTTTTTACGAGAACAGATCAAATTCAGATGGAAATGAAATGAAATGGGGAAATCAAAGCTAGAGAGAGAAGAGAGTGAGAATCGTGTGATGAAAGGGAAGAAGCAGAGAGAGAGAGACCGACTAAAACCAGCTACGATGATGATTCACTCTTTCAATTCCTTATTTAGTTAGATTTATTTATTTTGAGTGATCTATAGTTTTTCTTCAACAGGTTCATTTCATTTGATTTATGTTAGCTTAAGTTTATGGGAATTAATTTGATCCAAAAACTGAAAAGGTCTGATTTGGGATCATATGAGCCCTCGACTTGGATATGGAATAATCTCTCTGAATATTTATGAAAAGTAGAGAACCGTCCAAAAACTCTTTCATACGTATATTATTATATTTCTTCTAAAATTACACCTTCTAGTTTCATTCGAAATATTACACCACTTAAAAGAGTCGTCGATCGGGTAGAGTTGGCTTGATGGCGCTCAAGCTCGATATAAGCGAGGCTTATAACCGGGTTGAATGGTCTTATGTCTGCGATGGGGTTCGATGATAGGTGAGTGACTCTGATCCAAGTGTGTATATCGTTACTATCTCACTCGGTTACAAGTGGTCACAGTATCAAGGTTCGGAACCCAACGAGAGGCATTAGACAAGGGGCCTGTTGTCTCGTACATGTTTCTCATATGTGTCGAGGGGTTATCGCTCTTTCTAGACAGGTGCGTTCGTAAGGGGAGTTTGTGTGGTGTCTGGGTGGCTAGGGATGCGCCATCGGTTTCTCATCTCTTCTTCGTTAATGAATGTTACTTGTAAATTCGGCTACAGTTGCAGAGGCTCACCAGCTCCTGCATGTTCTCTGGGAGTACGAGCGAGCCTTAGGACAGTTTGTCAACCCGGCTGAATCGTCCATTTTGTTCACTCCCAACACGCCCGCTTCAACTGTAACGGTCATTCGTTCAATTTTACAGTACACGCGGGACTCGGGATTGGTAGACTATTTGGGATTTCCAAACATGGTTAGGCGAAGTAAGGAGTTTGAGATTTCTGTCACTAGCCGGGCGCGAAGTGACGATTAAGGTGGTGCTTCAATCCATGCCAACTTATGTGATGCAAATTTTCCTCTTCCTTAAAGCGTCGTATGATGATTTGGGCCGCCTTTTGGCTCGATTTTGGTAGAAAGGTCGGGACAGGGATCGGGGATTATCTGGAAAAAATCGAAGGACTTGTCCCGACATAAGGAGATGGGTTTTCTTCATCCCCGCGAGTTCAACAAGGCCTTACTTAGGAAGCAAGGTTGGCGGCTGATCATTCGGTCACATTCTTTACATGGTGAGATTTTCAAGGCAAATCACTTCCCGAGAACTTCGTTTTTAGATGCTAAGGTGAGGTCGAATGCAAGGTTTGTTTGGAAGAGCATCCTAACCTCCAAGGACAACGTTTTGGGCAAAACGCGCAGATCTGTTAGACTGAGCAATTTTGTTGTTCTCCGTAATCCTTGGCTACTAGGTGCAGACCCATGTGTCAGATCGGAACACAGTTTCTTGGTGGAGTGTTCAGTAGCGGACATTTTCCAACCTTCAACTCGATCATGGGAAAAAGTGACGGTGGAGGCTCTGTTTGAGGTCCGGAAAGAGAGAAAATATATTATGTGATTTCGGGGAATCTCAACCTTTTAGAGGTAGAGGTCGTGGGTCTATACAAGGTCATTCAGATGGGATAGGAAGTCGTTGAGTTTGAATCGGATTGTTCGAGGATTGTGTAGGCTATTTAGTCCAAGAATTTGCCGAGTGGAAGAGCGGGGCTTGATGTCTGGTAGTGCTACGTTGTTGTTGTCTATTTCTGGAGGTTCTGTCGAGTTCGTTTATAGATCCAACAATAAGGTTGTGGATGTTCTAGCTAAATATGTTTTGGTCCATTGTAACTGGGAGTCTTGTGTGGAGTTGTCCCATCACACCTAAATTTTGTTATCTCCTCTGAAGTCTTAAGGCGTTCAATAAAGTAGGGTATTAAAAAAAAGTTTAAAACTCGCTTGCTTTTTCTTTATTTATAGTCGATTTTTAAACTCTTAATCCTTTTTTAAAATTTGCCTCGTTTCTCTCTTACACATAAAGCAACACTAGTGGCGGATCTAAAAATTTATGAGAGAAAGACTACATTTCTTATGAAATAAGTCAAAATACTAACATGATATTCGATCTCTTTTCTTTAAATATTTAATTGTTTTTTATAATCTAACAAGTCTTGTTGGTGAGACAAGCTTAATTTTTTGAGATTCGATAGTCTTATGATCATACTTGCTTAAAATTTATTTTGTTTGATATATTTGTGCATAGTGTTTAACTTTTAACCAAAATTTACCGTGAGAATTAGGTAAATTGAAAAAAAAAGTTCAGACAAGTTTTACATCACATAAGTGTTTTTTTACTTTAAATGGTACAAAAGTTAAATGGGTCTAATGTTAAATTTTGTAAAGATGAATTTTAAATAGTTAGGACTTAGGAAGAAAAAAAATAATGGACAGATAGATTACACATTAAAGTATAATGGTTAAATAATAAAATAGTATTTATCTTCCAAATACAATATGAAAATTAGGCCTAATCTATGGTTTGACAATGAAGTCAATTTGACTCGATTAGTGGAATGTGCAAGAACACATGGGTTTGAGGATTAGGATGGTTAAAACATGCTAATCTAATGACACAAAAATATAAAAGTTTGTCATGTATCATCTATTTCAAAATACTTACATAGTTAATTAGTAATGAAATATTACAAATTTACTTGTAACATTAGTTATAAGAAATTGAACAGTGAAGAGATGAATGTCTGAATATGGTTAAAAAAATGTTGTCAATGATATAGCATCCATCAAGTTTTACATCAACTGTGCGATGTACCAATAATGCAATATTTCATTAACGGATTCAACAGAATAGAGAAGGAGATGCTTCTTCACCCGGTATTCAAAAAAAGAGGGACACAAAGTGTCATTATTGCCTTGAAAAGCTAGGAAACAGAACCAAATGGGTTGTTTTTACATCACATCCAAAGTGGTCTAAATGATGTGTGTTCATTAACACCCACAGGATCCATACCCAGACAGACTCCTGTGAGGCCTTGAAGTAGGGGCACAAACTCATATGCAGATGCGCAATTACCCTATGATTTGGGTACAACTCATCATATCTATCAAAATATGTATAATATATGGGTTGACCAATAATGATAAACATTGAATGAATGCATTAATATTCACGCACATTCAGATTCAGCTATGCGAATCCATATATACATCTACCTTAAGCCCCACACTTCCACTTCAGTACATTTGCACAGCCCTTTACTCTTGACCCTACCTTCCATTTGCAACATGCTGCAATATTTTCCAACTAAAGGGTTTGACAATTAACTTCAGTAGATAAGGATTGAGATCAGAAGCCATAAAATAAATGTTCCAGAATCTAAGTTTCATTCACCAAGATATCCTCAGTTAATTTAGAAAACAGCTTATTGACAGTCTATCATATGAATAATGAATTTATAACTATTACATAATGATCAGACCATAACTATTACTTTCTAATTTGTAAAATGCATGAACACCAACAAATCACAATAACTTCATGACAACTTTTATTGAGTCACATTTCAAAAACAATCAGCTACTCCCAAATGATCCTGAAATTAACATGTTCATGAGTGCAGATCATTAGCTGCAATTACTGGCAGGTCTACTTCGTTTTGGAGGGAAACATCCATAAACTAAATCTGACTCAATAAAAAAGAAATACGCATGGTTGCTGAAGTTTCTCACCGATCAATTCATGACGAGCAATGCAACAAATCCCACCATCTTCTAAAGTAACATACTTGTGTTCCCCTACTAGTGTAACCGCTCCTAATTTTTCTTAAGTGCGTTCATCTTATCTCTGAGGTAGTATAGCTTGGCCCTTCTCACTTTCTTCTTGTCCAGCACCTTTATCTCCTTGATGTTTGGTGAGTACCTACCACCCATCACTCATTTAGTTGATCACCATGAAAAACTCAATACCACAATATCAAAAATAAGCAATTGTCAGCAAATCAACAACCCAAAGCATCACTCCAGATGAAAAGTATTGGTACGAATTTGTAAGCCTTGGTATTTTTTTCTCCATACAATTTCGTAAATTTAAATTATAACATGGATATGATTCAAGTAATGTTCCTAAAATATGTTCTTTAGTAGGTAATTATTCATAGTTTCATCTCAAACCTTGCATGATTCGAACTAAATAACCATCTTATATTTGTAGCAAATTGGGTCTACAGGGAGATAAATGAACAATAGGAAAGCCGCTGTGTTACCTCAAGCAACTACGTTCACTTATGGAGACCTAGAAATGAATAATTTAATGGAAAGTTCATTCTGGATAGTTAAATCTATTAAACTAAAGGGGAATCAAATCGTTAGAGGGTGCATTGTTGACCATGTATACAATGATCATTCCTAGCTTAAGACGTATCTTAAGAATAAAAAGCCAGAAAGAGAAGAAATAATGCAGTGTCTTTGAATGCCATATTAGTCATGATGGTTTCATCATTCAATGAAGACCAAGTAGCACAAGGAATACTAGTATAATTAAGTAGAAGGAAACATAAAAGTATAGTTCAAGGCCAAAATGACCATGCATCAAACCACTGAAAAAGGATATTATAGACATATTATGAAGAATCTGGCATTTGAAGGCCTGAAAAGTGAACAGGGACTCTTGGAGCTGCTCTCAAGTTAATGAGACTACATGTTTTGTTGAGTTGGCATAAATGACTCAATAAACTACGAATTTAAAAAAAAATTCAAGAGACAAACAAAGACTGTCAAAAGGATCAAAATTTCTAATTTACACCTATTATCTTTGGCTTCAACAAGTGAGAAGATAGCTCGAAACACGTTTGATATGGTAACCAACAAAGATCCATTTTACAGCATACTTTTACCAACCAAATCACCGCAACTTCTCACCATGTGCTTCAAAAATGTGAACTGATAATATTTTTGTCATCTACATGCCATATTTGTTTCAATCATGTGACATGTACATATCATCCCAATATCTGACAATTATGTTTTCCTAAAGCTCTAGCTCCCACCATACCAGTAGTATATACAAATCAAAAAAACCAAGACAGTTGTGCCTTATCATGTCCAGATAAGCATGCATCACTTTGTGATAAAATCCTTTGTTATTTTTCATTGATAGATTAGTAAATATCATGTACAAAACTCAAAATGCTAAAATGTATATTAGTCTATTAGTTAGAATTCTGAAATAAGAAAGTATGCTCCTACAGCAACATACATATAACCAACTCTTCCAGTAAAGACTTTGGAGTTTTTACTTATTTATTTTAGTTCTCAGTTTAGAATGTAAAAAGTAAGTATTACTGACAACAGGAGAACAAGGAACTTGAAGTTTACTTACAGCGGGAGGAGAGATTCTACCCCAACCCCTGCTACAAGCCTCCTAATTCTGATGGTAGAGTTCAGACCAGCATTTCTTCTTGCTATGACAATGCCTTTTATAATTGAAAGACGTCTCTTGTTCTCAGGTACTACCTGCTCATAATAATCATGTCTCGAAACTTAAGAGTAAATGTATATTTCAATACCTCTAACATACCAAAGCCCCCAACATTCAAGAGAACTACACAATATATTGTCATTGAGAACAAATCATACCACTTTGAGTTCCACAATATAGCCCGGCCTAATATCAGGTATTTCCCTCTCTGACTTCACCTCCTCCACCGCTTCCTTATCCACAATCTACAATGCACAATGTCGATAAGTATTGCAATGATAAAAAAACATCATTTTTTTTACTAAATGGCATCCATGGAATTAATTATGCTTGCCTGCATTATGTGCCGGGCAGTCTTATCAAGCCTCTTAAACTTAATCCTAGGTGGAGGAGCGTCAGGAATCACATCCTGCCCCGAAGAGGATGATTCAGCAGATTCCGGCACAGTGCTCATGCATCTCCCAGGAAAATGAGGCACCACCGCCCCACATTGACACAAGCTCTGGCTAGTGCATCTTCTTGTCTGCCACAGGACAACCCATTAGCATCAATCAAAATAACATTTTCATTCACAAAAATAAGACAGTACCTTTCAATAAGCTGGCATCAAAATGCATTAAAAATTAGCAGAAAAAGTGAGAAACATACGAATTGAAGGGGGTTCTGAGAAGTGAGTCCATGGAGTGACCTGAACTGGAAGACCCGAGAAACAGGGTTCCCCAAAACTTTGGCGGCTACGAACCCACTTGGAATCAGCGAATTAGGGTCCAAAGATCTGAACCCAGGACAGCTACTGATCGCTATGCCTCTGGTGGAGCTGAAATGGGGAGGATTTGAGCTGATTCTGATGGCATGCCTCTGAACTAGACCAATACTCCTCCGAAAGGACTGCATTTTTCGGGTTTGAATCTACAAAATTGAAAAGGGAAGGGCTATTTCCTGTTTGTTTGGCGAGAAAAGGAGAGAAAATCCACCGATCGTCCAAATAAAATCGCTCAATTCCAGATCAAAAACCCTAGTCGCTAATCAATGAAGGAGTGTCCAATTTTGGGTTTATGGTGGTGAAAGCTACATAGACGAAAATAACCCTCAATATTCTGAAAATGAATGGGCCGTTTGTGGTCCATATTGGGCCTGGTCCTAGAAGGAAGGAAGCATTTGGGTTTTGGGCTCTCATTATTGAATTTGTGTAAATTGAGTTTTAAATGCTTAATCATAATAAACTACATAATTGTGGTCGTTAAGAATTTCTGTTAGTTTCATACATGATAATGGGTTTGAACCTTTGAAAATTTATGTTCAACTTTTTTGTGATATAATACTGAATGAAACAAGAATTTACTTTGATATAATATTGTGCTATGAAAGATAATTCACAATCAATTAATATAAGATAAAGACACATTATCAATCTAAAACTAAAAAAAATGAAAATTTAAAAGGTGATAGATGATAATACACTGGTTTCCAATATAGTGGCTTAAAATGTTATAGAAAATTTAATATAGTTGTTGACATGATATAATTTACCTTAATTGACATGACATTTTGATTCAAAAAAATAAATAAATACAAAATGTCAGGTAAGCTTAGGACAGGTGGCCTATGCACACTAATCGACCACAATTGAGGTTGTTTTTGTTACGTTGATTGGGCCACCTAAGGATGATTAGCATATGAAGACTATGATTTCTTTTTCGACTTTTGTAAACCTCAACATTGACATTTTAACTTCTGTTCTAATTATACTAGTCAACGAGTCTTGATATATACATTAAATGAGATTATTACTTCTGTATCCTATGTCAACCAACCATCCAAACCAATACCAATTCTTCATCTCTGTGTCACATTTAAGTTTAACCTTCTTAACGAGACTTTGATGTTTAAGCAGCATTTGAAACATCTACATTTGTCTAACAAGAAACTGCAACGGTCTTTCGTTTCTTGAATCAACGGCACTTAGTGGGTTTACTATACTGATATGGACATGTTCAATCCACCAACCCCACCACCGACAAGAAGAAATCGGACTGGTTTAAATCTGTTCAGTTCTAAAATTGGAAAACCTTGCATTCGTGAATTCGCGATAGAGTTTTGGTACAAAACTCGTGTTAGCAATACAGTCGAATCGGAGAACCAAAACGCTCCTAACACTCCTCTTCGCCGTCTTCGTTTCCGTTACTGTCCCATCCTCAGTGCCACAATCGGTTCCCTCTCTACGACTCCATAATCGGGAATTGGCGAAACCTCTTTCTCCTCTCCACTGTTTTGTCTTCTTCTTCTTCTCTGATTTCTTTTTCAAATACCCCCTTCTGTTTCTCGATACCCTGTTCGTCCATACCCAATTCGTCCTCCTTGAAATCTGCAATGTTCTAGCGAATTCCTCGAGAACCATCGAATTCCTAACATACCCTTTTGCTTTCGAGCTCTTGACCATAGTCTCTTCCTCTCAAGGGTACAAGATCTTCGTCCTCTGTTCTGGGTCCGCCTCAAAATCAGCTTTCCTCTATGACTCGATGACCCAATCTTGGTCCCGATTTGACCTCCTCCACCCGGTTTAAAGCGACAACCACCACCAGGGAGGTGATCTCTTCAATGGGTCTCTCTACTTCACGACCCCAGAGCCGTTCTCGGTGGTCTCTCTAGATCTGGAGACCTGGATTTGGGGGAGATTAAGGATCAGACTCCTCGGCGATTTGATCTTTGTGAGGCTGGTCGGAGACGGCGGAGGGAGGCTGCACGTGGTCGGAGGAATCGGCAGGAACGGGATAGCGAGGATCTCCTCCTCAGCCGCCGCACCGC